>SNQJ01S0009398.1:142838-163981 GCA_010110895.2 Picea sitchensis | reverse complement strand
ATATATATATTTATTTTTATATATATGCCACAACATTTTTTATATGCACGGATATTATCAAATAGAAGAAGCTGTAATATATGCAAAATATTGAACAAGAACTTGAAGTCAACACCTAAGTTGTCTTGTTGAAATAGAGTCATTAATTCATTTTATTTACGGGACCCCGACGAATGAAAGCAGGACGGGTCCTTCCATTTCTTTCTTAAGTATAAGGCGGGTGCCACATAAGTATGGCCTATGACAAATTAGTCTTCCATGTAAAATGTAAGGAGTGAACATAGTAGCCTTTATTTAAATCGAAGTGTTGGGCAGTAGAAAGAAAAGTTTGTCATCCATGTTTAACCACACACAAAAAAAGTACAAAATAAAATAAAAAACAATACTAGAGATTGGAAAACACCATACAAAAACCTCAAATATTCTATAATCAGATAAACTGGGTTACAAAATACAGCTGAGATTATTTCCCAAAATAGTTGTCTTGAAAAAGTTCATCATATATTCTCTTAAATTTAAATGCATTTGCCATAATGACTGCGATTGGGGCTGCCACCGACAAAAAAATTTCAAATATGTACGATAATGAAGTCTGTACACAGTCTTTTATAGATTTCAACTTGATCATTAAATGCTTGCTTGGTAAAAAAAAACGAGTTGAATATCAATTTTGGGTCTTGGACTTCATTGGTGCTGCCAGCTAGATCTATCCCAACCTTTTGAATAGATTGTCTCTTCGAGATATGGCCTACCTGTTGGTTGTGGAGCCTGATTATCTCCCTGATTTAGAGGTCTTTTACTTTCAGCTGTGTTTATACCCCATGAAGTATTTACACCCCAGAAGTATGTACACTCTTCCATGCAGGGGAGTGCAGAGGGGGGGTACCCCCTCTACGGGGTTCGGGGGGGCTATCCTCCCGGCTGGGTCCCATTTGGGGAGTGCAGAATTGTGAAGCCCCCGAAGAAAAGAATTGCCTTGTAAAAGTATATTGTAATTTCATTGTAAATCACGACCATTCATTATAAGGTGGTAGATCTAACGATAGAGATTATGTTAGGGTTTTGCAGCAAGGCAACTCTCTTTATAGGGAAGTGTATTGCGGCTATGTAGGTTGGAAAGTATTGTATTACGGTGAGGATCTTGTGTGAGAGAAAGAGAGAGAGTTACAGCGGGTTTTGTTGTAGGTTGCATCCCTTCATTTTAATAGATAATAAAAAGAAAGGACACAGCAATTTCTCGGTGGGCCCGTAGCCCACCTTTGGAGTGAACCATATAAGTTGTGTATCTCTTGTATTGTGTATCATACATTTTTTATTTCTTGCATTTGTTTTTATTTTATTGCTCTGTGATCATTTTTCTAACAGCCCCGGTATCAAAGCGTAAGGTAACTTCCTTAGAAAAATAGGGTTCCTGGTTCGAGTGGAGCAATGTTGGAAGATGGAAAATTTAGGGTCCAAAAATTTAACGACCAAAACTAACAATTACGGAAGATGCAGATGGAAGATTGTTATATGTCAGAGGGATTGTTCCATTGGCGGGTATGAAAATGACGACCATGAAAAGGACGAAGAATGGAGATTCTTGTGAAGGCTCTAGGAGCGATACTATTGAGTTTGGCGGCGTCGGTGGCTTTCAATATCTCGAAAGAAAAAGACAATGAAGGGTTTGATGGATGTTTTGGCCAAATTGTATGAAAAACCACCGGCGTCCAATAAAGGTATTTCTAATGAAGAAGTTATTTAATATGAAGGTCATGCGGAAGGTGGGTCTTTTGCGGATCATTTAAATGAATTTAATACGGTTAGCGATCAACTAAGTTATGTAAAGTGAACTTTGATGATGAGGTTAGGGCTCTTCTAATGCTGTGCTCATTACTAGAAAGATAGAACAGCTTGGTCATGGATGTAAAATAATACATCTCTGGTTCAAACACTTTAAATTTGATGGTGTTGGTGTTATCCTTAGTGAAAATCTGTGAGGAAAAGCACGGGTATGAGACATCAATTAATGTGTTGAACATGGAGAACGGGGAAGACAAAAAGATAGAAGAAAGGGCTCGAGAGGGCCATTAGAATTCTAGGAAAGGCAGATCAAATCCAAACTTGGAAAGATAAGTCTTTGGAATTGTGGAAGAAAGGACATATGAAGAAAGGCTGCAGAGATCAAAGGAAACAAAGAGATGGACAACAAGAGAGAAATGGGAAGCAAATGTAATAGGTGATGTGTTACAAGATGCTTTGATTCTTTACGTAGATAATATTCACGGGTCTTGGGTGAAAGTAGGTCGGGGCTGTTTCATCACCACACCCGCAAGAAACATTTTTCTGCGTTATGTTCCAAAAGTGATTTTAGACGAAAGGTTCATTTGGTGATGATGCACCATGAAATTGTTGGAATGGGAAAGGTAAAATAAAGCAAAGCAATGGAAGCCAATGGTTGATTTGAAAGAGGTAGAACATGTTCCAGATCTAAGGAAAATCTAATTTCAGCAGGCGTTGGCAGAAGTGAAGGATGTATATATACAATTTTAGATAAGGCGTGGAAGGTCATGAAAGGATCATTGGTGATGTGAAAGGAGAGAAGGTAGGTACATTGTATTTATGTCTTTGGTATCTTTTGACTCTTCATGTCTTTAGCTTCTCACAGTGGATACAACTGTGGCATCATAGTCTGGGAAACATGAGTGAGAAGGGTATCTTGAATGCTTCACAAAATATTTTTTTTGCCGGATCTTAAACAAATTGATTTGGACTTACATTGAGCATTGTGTGATTTCGCAGTTGGAAAAGAAAGAAGAATGAAAGGTTAGAGCTTGTGCATACAGATGTAGAAAAGGGACATTTTCAGGTATCATCTTGGTGGCTCTCATTATTATGTTACTTTTATTGATGATGCAACCTAGAAAAAACTTGGGTTTATTGCATTAGAGCAAAAATATGATGTTTTTGATGCACACCAGAAATGGAAAGCTTTAGTTGAGAATGAGGCGGAAAGAGTTTGGAAATTGTCTCGGATCGGATAATGGAGGTGAATCTTTGTAGCAAGGAGTTTGATGATTACTGTTCATGCAATGGGATTCATGGAGAAGGCAGTTCACAGAACACCACAAGAAAATGGTGTGTCAGAAAGGATGAACGGACAATCATGGAGTGTGCAAGGTATGAGATTGCATCTTTGGTTTGCCCATATAGTTTTGGCCCGGATATGTGTTGTTTACTTAATAAACATAGGACCTTCAAGCTCTTTGGATGGTAAATTCCAGAGGAGGAATGGATAAGAAAAAGGGTAAACTATTCTTTTGAAAACTTTTCATTGTGAAGCATTTGGCCATATTGATAAAAGAAATAGAACAAAGCTTGAGGCAAAATCCAAGAAGTGTACCTTTATTGGATATGGTGTTAATGATTTTGGATTGTGCCCATGGGATTATAAAAATAACAAAATCATTAGAGTAGAGATGTCATATTCAATGAAAGGTCATGTACAAAGATGGGTTGCAGGGAAAGAAAAGCCCCGGGGAAAGCAGAAAAACAAGAATACACAGTGCTTGATGAGATCGAAAAATAAATTCCAAAGGAACACGAAAATCAAAATGTACAAGCGAGAATGGGTACCTCAAACGCACCTGCAAGTGTTGTTAAATATCTACCAGGTTAAAGTATACCTCCTGACGATACTCTCCTTCATTATGTATTATTTATTGTTGGTGATTAGAACCATAATGTTATGAAGAAGCCGATGTAAGGTAGACACCAAAAATAGTGGGAACAGGAAGGCATGAAAGAGGAAATGGATTCCTTGGCAAATAACCAAACTTGGTTGGGTTCCTACGGGGAAAAGGCATTCTGAGAATAAATGGGTTTACAAGTTGAAGGAAAAAGATGGAGGAAAAAAGAGGTACAAGGCTAGACTTGCTCCATTTGTAAAGAGTTTTGCACAAAAGAAAGGTACGGGCACATTAAAAATTTTTCCTCCTGTTGTTAAAATGACTTCAATTAGGACTATTTGAGTCTTGTGGCATTAGAAAATTTGCATCTTGAGCAGTTTAGATATAAACACAACTTTTCTCCATGAGGTTGGAGGAAGAGATTTATAATACGAAGCAACCACTTGAGGTATGAGTGAAGGAAGGAGAATTTGGTATGGGGTTGAAGAAGAGCTTGTATGAACTAAAGCAAGCTCAAAGGCGGTGGTATTTGAAATTTGACATGTTTATGACAAAACGGGGTTATAATAGATGTCATTACGATCACTGTGTGTTTATTTGCAAGGCTGAAAATGAGAGCTATATTATCTTGCTATTGTATGTAGATGACATGCTTGATGCGGGGTCACAATATGCGGAATATAAATGTATAAAGGAAAGTGCTTAATTCATTTGCGATGGAAGGATTCCAGGTCTTTGCAAAGAAAATCCTTGCTATGAGAATAATAAGAGACAAGAAAAATCATGGCTGACATTGTCTTAGGGTGAGTACACAGAAAGGTGTTGGAGAGGTTTAGAATGAAAATGCAAAACAGTTAGTACACCTTTGTTATTATTTCAAATTAACTAAGGAAATGTGTCCCAAGACGAGGAGATAGAATATAATCAGGGTTATAGTAATCAGGTTGGCAGTGTAAATGGTTCACCTAAAGACCGAGATATTGCACATCTGATGGGAGTTGTGGTATATAGACAATCGAGGAGTAAAGAACATTGGGAGGATGTGAAGTGGATTCTCAGTTATTTGTGAGGTATTTCTACTCATGCATTGTGTTTTTGGAGGTTCATACACTTTTCTACAGGGATATGTTGATTGGATGGCGGTGATAAAGACAGCGGGAGGAGCACCACGGGGTATGTTTTTACTATAGGTGGAACAATAGTAGATTTGGATTGGCTGCAAAGGTTGTTTACTTTCAGCGGAAGAATGTTGCTGCCCTACGAGAGGCTAGTAAAGAGATGATTTGGTTACAAAGGTTTATGGAGGAATTAGGAAAGCGAGAGAACAACGAGGTTGTACTGTGACAGTCAGTGCCATTCACCTTGCAAAGACTCAACAGCCATTTGAAGACTAAGCATATCTAGTTGAGAATTACCCTTCATGATCAGCAGCAGGTAGACAGTGAAGAAAGAAGATACCTAGCGAATCCTGAGACTATGTTAACAAAGGAGTAACCGAGGAGAAGCGGAGTTCTTTCAGGAGTTTGGTTGAATCTTGAGAATGAAGATGAAAGGTGAGAAATTTTCGGGTCCAAGAAGGTTTAGAGTCCGGCATATACAACGTGATTGGAGTTGTTGAGATCAATCTCAAGTGGGAGATTGTTGGCTGTAGAGCCTGATTATCTTCATGATTTAGGAGTCTTTTACTTCAGCGTGTTTATACCCCATGAAGTATTTACACTACGTATGTACACTCTTCCATCGCGGAAGTCACGGAGGTACCCTCTGTAAAGTCGAGGAATATCCCACGGGATGAAATAGCGAGGCCCCGGTATTGAGTTAGTGGCTTGAAAAAATTACCTTGTAAAGTATATTGTAATTTCATTTGTCAATGGACCATTCATTATAAGGTCATGAGATCTAGCGATAGAGATTATGTTAGGGTTTTTGCCCTATAAGGTAACCCTCTTTTATGAGGGAGTTTTATTGTGGTTGTGTATGTGTGTTATTATTGTATTCTTAGAGAGGATATTTTGAGATAAAGAAGAGGAAGTTAAAGAGGTTTTGTTGTAGGTTGTATCCTTCATTTCAAGCTGGATAATAATAAAGAAAGGACAGCAATTTCTCGGTGGGTATTAGCCCTGCAGGTGAACCCGCAGTAAATCTGTGTCTCTCTTTGTATTGTGTAAAAGGACCTGGCAATTTCTCTGGTGGACGTAGCCCACACTGGGTGAACCACGTAAATCTGTGTCTCTCTTGTATTGTGTATCTTCTGTGTTTTATTTCCGCATTTGTTTTATTTTATTGCTCCGCGGTCCTGTTTTTCTAACACTACCTGCATTAGCTGGTCATTCAACATTCCATACTTTTGATGAGTGTTAATTTCCCTCTATCGTCCAAAACTTGGGGTTTAAGGTGCCTTCCTTGTAATGTTCTTGGTCATCGACATCTGAGACAACTTAGAGATGCGATTCGGGCCCAATTCAAAGACGAGGGAGTGGTTTTATGTGACGTTAGCTTTGGGGGAAAAAAATCCTATTAGCTAACAAAAACTGAGACAAAAAAATTCAAGTATGTTGTGACTGCTATTCTCCCTGTATTCGATCATCTGTTTGGTTGAAAGGCCCTCCTGAAGATTTGTATGTTGAATTTCTTTTTTTTATTGTTGTAAATTGGAAGGGACGTCCAAGTCACCTGCAAAATGCTCCTCTGTTGAAGTACATAACTTCTTCCAACAACATAGATATGGAAAGTGTATCAAATGCTACAGATCACAACAAAATATATCTTTCATCATAGGGGTGGGAGACATCACGGCCCACAAAATGGTCTAGAATATTCAGAAGTGATGCCAAATATTACTACATGCCCGAATATATTCAGAAGGAAATTATAAAACTGGATACTCACGAACGTGAGAAACTGTTTGCGCGTTCGAATCAACATTCTAAAATTACAGAACGTTTTATGCCAAAGTTGTAACAGACTTGACAGACAACTAGTTTCTATGTCAAATATTGTTGAGTGACCTTTAGATGTAGTAGCAGAATCGGCATACAATCAACTTTTGAGCACTACAGATAGTAATGTGAAGTGTAAGAAGTCATGATCCTAAGCTCCAGGTAGTTTCACCTTCAGGCATCCACACGGGCGGTGACTCCAGGCTCCAGATAGCTTTGGCTTCGGACATCGACACTGGCGGTGGCAATGGGAACAATGCTATTGACTGCAGTGCGGAAATGCGGTGAAAAAGCAGGGCTATCATTGTCAAAGCACTTAGACTGTAGGATTGTTAGACCTACAAAGAACATCGACTTTGGTGTTGCTTTGTCACGACAACTACAATGTTGCTATGAGTCCAGAAATCTTTGGATGTTGGGTGTCCTGTGCGATAATGACCTTGACATTAGGTACATGTCAGACATCTATTACCTGACATTGTAGTGTTAATGCAATTGCCATAGTGGATGACGACTCGATCGCATTGGCACATGCAATATTAATTGTGTGATTAATCAACATCCTTGAAGGACATGAATCCCAAACAACGCCCGAAACTTTTCGAGCAACCGTGTGTTAAAAAAATACATTGTTCTATATTTAAAAAAATAAGAAATTGTATTTTCTATGTCTAACATTAGGTTGCACACATAAACCGTTAACCAAAATTAACATATAGTCAACTCATATTCCCGGAAGTGATCAAATTCCCTAGAGCTAGTGCTAGTTTATTTCCATCATGTTGGTTGGAATAGAAAGATCCACCACCATGACAAAGAAAGAAGGTAGCAATAAAAACAGTTGTGCAAACGCAAGCTGGTGCTAGAAGCACTCTATGACCAGGAAGGCACTTACTTCAAGCATCGAGCAATTCCTCTTTTTTTTTCAAATATCGGATCCATTGCAACAAAAGAAATGCATTTTCCTTATTCAAAGCAAGGGAAACAACAAGAAGATTGATATTGGGTGGAAACAGCTCCAGAATACACCACTACTTCAAGGTCTCTTCTAAAGAATGAAATAAAATGATTACATGAAGGTGGTAGTAAAAGGTGATTTTCAGAAACCAAATCATTACCTGAACACACCAAACTTCTTGTAGAAGGTGGTAGTATAAAGTAATCTTCAGAAAGTGTTACAAATTTCATAATCCAGAATTCCCTCCCACTAACTTTTCCCAGTTACATGTCGATGCAGGCATTAGAAACTTTCGAGAGCATCGTTCCTTGGTTATATACCCACCTTCAAGTAGGAGGACAATATTCGTGCAAAGAGGGGCAAGCTCATGGACCCATATGCAATCATATACATAGGGGTAGTGAAAAAAATGTGCAATAGCGATAGGAAGTTGATTGTATGTGGAGTTTGTTACTACATCTAGAGGACGGTGAACAAACTTTGATAAAGAATATGACTTTCTATCAAGTCTGTTACCACACCCATAAGTCGCTCAACAAACTTTGAAATAGAAACTTCCGTAATTTTAGGATGTTGATTCAATCACCCATACAATTTATCACACTTGCGATGATCCAAATTTATAATTTCCTTCTGAGTATATTCACGAATGGAGTAATATTTGGCGTCATTTCCGAATATGCCAGACCATTTTGCAAGCCACGATTTGTGCCACTCCTTTGACGAAAGATAAATTCTTGTGTGGTCTGCAGAATTTGATACACTTGCCAAATCGGTGTTGTTGGAAGAAGCTATATACTTCAACGAAGGTGCATTTTGCAGGTGACCTGAAAGTCCCTTCCAAATCCCACTAACAAAACAAAGAAGTTCAACACACAAATCTTTAGGCAGGCCTTTCAACCAACCAAAGCATTGAATATAAGGAGAACACCAATCACAAGATACTTTATTTTTATTTTTATTTTATTTTTTGGCTAACATAGTTTTTTTTTCGCTCAAAGTTGACGTCACATAAAACCATTCCCTCATCTTTCAATTGGGCCTGAATGGCATCTCTAATTTGTCTCACATGTCCATGACCAAGAACATTACAACGAAGGCACCTTAAAGCCCAAAGTCTTCGATGATAGAGATAAATGGGAATAAGTATTTAAAATGAACGCTGGAGGATGATAGTATAATCTTCTGTAAATATTTGTTTAATTCGTTTTAATGGCAGATGCCCTCGATCTTTTTTATTTTTAATGCCAATCTTTTCGAATATGTGTGTTGAATAGTCACTAATAACACGAGTTAACATTCCCATATGCAAGCAGATTCTCAAATCTGACAACCTGCAATATATGAACAATATTAAAGAGGGACATGACGTCAAGACGTTTGTGGATGGCAGCGTGGTAGTATAATATTGCACTGTTACTATGATGATGCCTTTAAAAAACTAAAATAACCAACACCTTTTGCAAATTCAAGATGGACGCAATTTTTTTTATCAGAGCCCATAATATTCGTCTATTAATGCATTTTAATGAGATATGTCCTCGAGCTTTTTGCTTATTAAAGCCAATCTTTTTGAACCTGTCTGGTGGGTTGTCACTAGTAAAAGCATAATTAATGTGCATTGGGAAGGGTGAAAGGTGGCGAGGATGGAGGGGAGCGAAAAATGCTTTTAAACTTTTCTGAACCCGAGAGTGCATGAACCCGCAAAACTTTGAAAGGCGGGTCGGACAGACAGAGTCATCGTAGGTAGAGTCAGGCTTGCGAGTTCGAGTCCGGGGTCGAATTGTAGAGCACCGAAGTTTTGGGTGCAAGATGTATACCCCAAACACGAGGCACCAGAGTTCGATAGCACCAATCCGCGAACCCGCGTTCATAAAATTGGCTAAGTATGCAAACGAACGGTGGTCGGTCGGACTCGTGATGTGAAGATATAGATGGAGATGACGATTTGTCAGTTCCCTGCCTCGAGAACCCGTGAGCACAGAAACGTGACCAAGTATAGAACCAAAAACACATAATAGAGGGGAAGAACAAAAGGGAAAAACGGGTAAGTTTAGAAGAGGAAAAAGAAAGGGAGACAAGAACTTTATCCCTCACACAACAACACTTAGTCTCATAACTATGAAGCCATAGAAAGACATTAACTATGGGAAAAACATTCTCAGCTATGAAATATAGTTGGAGCTCGACAAACTTTGGTTCAAGTCAAAAGAGATGTTGTTTATATTTACTACAAAATTTTGCATATTATTTTATCTTAATAGCATTTTTTGTGAAGAAACAAGTACGAAGAGGCTTAATTGCAGTTGCAGGGCCTCGACTCTGCAAAGTTGAATCAAACAACAATAAGCAACATCCATCGAACCAACGAGCAAGCATCAACTAGTCAACCATGAATGTCGGTGAAGAACAATATTGTCCAAATTTACTGCAAACAAGATTGTATAGAAAACCCAGAGGAATATATTGTAACACGCCTGTTAAGCAAACATTTCATGTTGTGAGGCCTGATAGGTAAACATGTAAGACTGTAAAGACCGTGCAAAGGCCTCCCACTGTGCAAACATTTAAGGAAGTTGCAGTTTTGCACGATTGGCATTTTGCATCCGCAATTTGAACACCTCCATAACACCCACTAACATATAAAAAAGGAAATCGAATTTTCTCTTCGAATACGAACATGTTATGGAAGAGGATTTTGACTCAGGCATCTCCAACATTAAAATTTTTCATTTGCAAACTGGAAATAACAAACAACAAAGAACGAACATGAACGTAAATCTAGCAACGAAACCCACCCATCAATGGGGAACAACAACAACAACTACAACAATAGGCAAACAAGAAACCAGTCAACAAGCAACAACCAGTGAACCAATAACACCGCCAAAGAACAATATCGCCCATATTCACTGCAGAAGAAAAAATAAAGGACGAAAATGTACTGCAACAGGGCTGTCAAGCAATACAAGAATGCAATCGCAAAAAATTGAGACCCACCGGTGAATGGAGAAGGACAGAAGCGTAGCCCCTGGCCCGCAAACTGTAACAATAGGTCCAACTGAAGATGTAGGACCCTAACCTTGCAAAGTTGAAGCAAACAAGAGCAAGCAACAAATAACAACCCAGTGAAGAAGCACCAAAAGGCCCAACTGCAGCTACAGGTCCTCAACCCTGCAAAGTTGAATCAAACAACGATAAGCAACATCCAACGAACCAAGGAGCAAGCACCAACCAACCGACCAAGAATGCGGGTGAAGAACAATATTGGCCAACTTCACTTCACACAAGATTGTATAAAAAATTCGGAGGAAAATGTATTGTAACATATATGTTAACCAAACATTTCAGGCTGTGAGACCTGTCAGGTAAACATTTAAGGCCGTGAGGACCGTCCAAAGGCCTGCCACTGTGCAAGCAATTAAGAAAGGTGCAGTTTTCATGGTTGATATTTTTGAATACTAGGAGTGATCAAAATCCTCTTGCACTCCATCTTTGTATGTGATTACTACGACCAAAGAAGAATGACTATAATGTTGTCTTCGTCTTGTTCCTGATCGCCAATGTTCGACACAGAACCTACCTCCATCATAGCCACAGTGACATATAGGAAAATGAAATTGTATTTTCTCCTCACATATAAAGAGGTTTTGCAAGAGAATTTCGACTCAGGCATCCCCAGTAGTCAAATTTCTCACCTGCAAACTGCAAATAGCAAAGGAAGCTAAACACGACACCGAAACCCACCTGCCAATGGGGAACAACAGAAGGCCAATTCCAATCGCGGTTGCATAATCCCAACTGTGCAAACTGCAACAAGACCAATAGGCAAACAAGAAATCAATGAACAAGCAAGGAGCAAGCATGAACCAGTGAACCAGTGATGCCACTGAAGAACAATATTGCTCATATTCACCGTAGAGAACATGGCATATAAAAAAAAACCAGGAGGAAAATGTATTGTAACAAGCATGTTAAATAAACACTTAAGGCTCTGAGGCCTGTTAGGTAAACATTTAAATCTGTTAGGACTACTTTGTAAACATTTAAGAAAGAAAGAATACAGTGTGACAAGTCTCTTAAGTACGGAAATACATTTATTATATTATTTTATAACAATTAAAAAAAATTAGTAACAATAGTTCGAACAATAGAAGTTATGTAAAAAAAAAAAATGTTCAAAGAACAAACTAATATGAAGTCAACTAATAAAAAAACAAATATTTTTAATAAAAGGACAAACTAATATGAAGTCAACACCTACCTTCGCACATACTAATAAATAACTTAAATATTAAACACTTATAAAGAAAAAAACATGTTTTATTATTAACTATGTATATATCAAAGGAAACTACCCACCCTGAAATAGGTTATAATAAATGGGTTATAATAAATGACTTGAGTATTAAGGATAAAGAGAAATATATTTTATTTAATTTCAAAATGAAAATTGAATATGCAGAAGTAGGTTTTATACAATTTACGACGTATTGATTGCTGTAAAAAAAAATTAAATGTTATACATAACCAAACGGGCGCTAACAAAGCCAGCAGTATCGCATAGTTGGACTAGATTCTCTGTTTTCAGCATCAGTTTCTCACCCTGGACTTCCCCAGGCGACGAGTCATTTTGGTAGTATTGGAAAATCGCGTTATTGACGAGAAAACCGCTTCAGCACACTCATTTTCTACCCCGGGAAACTGCTTTTGAGCTCGATCTTTCTGAGCCGGATATTGCTTTTGATTTATCGCAAAGGCTGGAGTCCGCACTAAAACCTCGCTGTTAATGTAAGCAGTGCGGACGTCCTTTGCATTTTCGGATTCAAGAAAGCCTCTGTACTATAAAATGCGGGAGCTCGGCAATGGCTGCGACCGAGTTTTCTGTTAACTGACGTCAAGAAGCTTGCCGGGAACAAAAGCTATCACGAAACAATGCGCAAAATGAAGGAAGGATGATTTTAGCGGTTTTAGACGGCGGACTTCTGCGATTTATTCGTAAAGGGAGAGCGGATGGCCAAGCGCGTTTATCAAGTCTGGAAAGGCAGTAATGTAATATTATACAAACCCTTATCTAGATTTTATTTCTGAAAACTTGTATCCAAGGATCTTTTCTCACATATTGTTCTTTTAATTGCAAATTTCCGTAATGATATGCTACAGTGACGAAATGTTGATCTCGAAGTTCTGGTATTTGAAGTTAAATTCATGCATTTTTCAGAATTCTTTTTATTATGTTCATTTAATGTAATATGGTATGCAAATTCCTGTTGTAACAAGTTAAATTGTTTTGGATAAAGTCTGTGAACTGCAGCGCTAAGCATGTATAAAATGCAAATATTTGAGTCAGCTGTACTAAAAATGATTGTTTATGAATCGTTACGAATTAATGATATTTAGGGCTATTTCTGGTGTTATAGATGTAAGTTGTTCTATCAATTTCTTCTCTGTATGTGAGGGCACTTCGTATAGATATTGATTGGATCGCGGCCTATGTAGGACATTATTTCTGACGGTCCAGCAGATGAAAGGTTTGAATGGATGCTAAACGCTACAAACAAATAAAACAGAAGTACAAAAAAACAAAAACAAAAGTGAGGTGTGGATTTTTGCAACTCCACGCTCGCACGCTGCATCGCTTTATGGCATCGGAGCTTACTTATAATTCTGAGTAAACATCCAATGTCCACTTTTGCACTGCCTGTTAATGGAAATTAGTAATCAACATGTTTTGGCAGAATACTTTCAATGAGGATTATTTTGAATTAAATAATTAGGTGCTTTAGGAGCTGTAAAATCTAATCAAAATTTGCTGAAAAGTTACCTTAGTAGAGCTCAACGGGATGCAGTGCAAATACACGTGAATTCTTTCTTAATTAAACTTCTTTTGCAAAGTGGCCCTGAGCTTGCATATTTGCTCATTGTTTTGTCTGAATTTGTGAATTTGAGAGTTTTGTAATCGAGGCAAGTGATTTTTACACACTTGTTCTTGATTATCTTTGACAATAAAAACTTAGAAATGACAATGAAAGAAACAAGGTTTCGACGCAGGTATACAGTAAACTTTAATCTCCAAAATTTGAGCAAGTTATTACGATGATTGATCACAGTTTTAATATAGTCAGAATGCTTTAAGAAATTGTGTTTGGCAGTCTGTTTCAAGCACACATTTTTTCTTTGGCATGCCAGTTATTTTCCCCAATGAGATTTGGCTGCAGTGGAAAAATGTATATAGAAAGGTGATTTACATCCTCCTTCCGCCATTTGGTCTAAGAGCAGTGATCTGTGTTGACAATGGAAATAGTCATGATGGTATGAGAATTCAAGGCATGTAACGCCTCTATGTTACTGACTATGAAATGGTACATGTTGGATAGGGCATGCATTTTCCGAATCTGCATGTCCAGGGACACATGGATTTGTGGACATGCTGGCCCTGTGTGTCCGACAATGTCCTTTGCCAGATGTGTGTCCCACACATGTTGGGCACTTAGGCCCCACGTGTCCCAGTGTGTGTGACACTCAGAACATAAAAAAAAAGTGTATAGATATTTCCTGACATGTCAAAAAGGTGTGCCAATGTGTAAAAAAATGTGTCCTGACGTGTGCTTGAGCTGTCCAGAGCAGAGATATTGGTGCATATGCACACCAACCTTTGTCTTATATGCAGGGTGAGGGAAGAGTGGTTGAGGGGAAGGACAAAGATGTGGGGTGTATTTCTTGATGGTATGGATATGAGATGCAAGAGGGTGAGATATAGCCCATAACTTGTCACTCATGAGATTCTTCTACGAATCTACCCTAGTTTGAATTTGTCATTTGCATTCCATCTATAGTATGACAGTATATTAATATCATGTTTCAGTTTCATGATTTAATGTTTTTTTTTTTAAAGAGACTGGAAATTTATATTATATAAGAGATGCTGCGCCCAAGCAAAACAGCATTTAAGGATTACAAAATCGGGCTTAGAGCTGATTGGGTTCTCTGCTGCTGATTTTTCTTCAAAAAAACTATTTAACTCCTTATACAAACTAGTGATTTTGCAACTATAAACTTTTACATACTGTCCGAGCAAAAAAATACATCGAACATGGATAATTAAACTGCTGATTCATTGTCGGGAGTTTCCAGATTTTCCTCATGATTGAGCTCGTCATCCTCGATCTCTATTGGGGCCAGTTCTTGGTTTCCTTGACTTTCTTCCGGAATTGCTGCCTGTTCTTTTGAATTGGACCAATTGATTGATCCTGAGTTTGATTCCGGTGGTAATGCTGGGCCTCTGAAATGATTATTTCTTTGTTCCAAAACATCCACCCGCTGTGACAGAATCCTCACTGTTTGCTCCAAATCGCTGTTGCGTCATCTTTTCTGAACCTTTTCTTGTTCTAGCATCTCGATTTTCTGAAGCAGGGACACATTTATTTGTTTCTGGTTAGTTACTGTTCTAGACAATTGAGTGAAATTTATCCTTCTGCCTTCCGCCATGTCTTCATGCCTTCGTAGAATGCGTTTAATATCGCTCCATGAAGGATCCATTTCTTTTGAGAAGCTCCCTGGAGGGATGAAACAATGCCAACTGCACTTGAACCAGAATTTAATCTTGAACTGCTTGTGCCTGTGTGAAATTCCTTTCTTGCAGTGTTGGATTCCCAATTTTTCCAATCCACATTCACAGATTTTGTGCCCAATATGAGTTTGGCTGGGTTCTGCACTATAAACTGTTGAAAGGCCCGAAAATACACCAGGAATGTCGCCACAGGGAGCATGGACAGAGTTTCGGGCCTTTGAACTCTTGGCACCAAGACTTCGATCAGAGTTCTTGCAGGGCAGGGCTGTGGTATTCTTTGAAAAGGGGAAAAGGGGTGAAAACTCAAGAGTCCAGATTTCCTTGGAAAACCCGAAAGAGTGGAAAAAGGGAGGACCAGGGGATTTGAAAGCCCTTCAAGAACCCAAGCCGCAGGTCGAAGTTAAAAATGGGAGCTCACAAAGTCCAAATTTAACCCCCGAGTCATACAAATGCTCAGATAGCGACTGAAACCAGGAAGAGGGATTGTGCTGTGATTCAAAAGGGAGGATTGAGGCCACTTAAAGTAATACGCAACAGACTGGTGAATGATTGAAAGGGTTATCCCACTACAGTATGCACCGTAGCCCCCACCCAAAACTTGACTACCAGTGCCAGATTCAAACCAGATGACACCATGGCTGTTTCTAAAATTGTAATGGACGGAAACAAACTGATTCAACAGATAGTTAGAGGATGAATTTAGGGCATCGCTGCAGAGAAAGCCTAACCTGGAGTAGCACAGAAGGCGTCCAGTCCTTAATCCAAGTAGCAAGGTGACCCTTCCTCGAATTCCTTGGCTGCGAATCCATCTCCACTAGGTCTAAATGAGGAATACCACACGCACCAGAGTAAATGGAGGGCATGCTATGGTGTTCTTGGAGTTGGGAAATGCTTGACGCATTTAATTCCCAGATCCACCTGTCTTTACTCCTTGATGTGGTCCGCTTCATTGGGTTCATGGAATGTGATGGAGCAAGGTACTCTCATTAACCTTTATTACTCCAATTCTAAGGTGAGCTCCTTCTTTGGCCTCACGGTTAGTGTCGGAGTTGAGCTCCCTTTTTATATGATAAAAAGAATAAGCCTCAAATTTCTTGAGGAGGGTGTTAATCCTTGATAGGACATCCACAAAGACATTTTCTCCCACAATATTTTGAGTGACCAGAGTTTGGATAACTAACATGGAATCCCTGCAAATGACAATCTTCGTTACGCCAGTTGAAAGTGCTAAATTGATGCCTTTGAGAAGGGCGTAAACTTCAGCTTCATAATTTGTCATAATGCCTAGACCCCAAGCATAGCTTATAAGTTATAACTGTGTGTCCTCTGGGATTGATGATATTCTCCCCCGCTCCTGCAAAGTTTCATGATTTAATGTTATCTACGTAATACATTTTGATTACACCAAATGAGAAAACTATAGAGCCTTTGACTCCCAAGTTTATGGTTCTACTATTGATTCTATATCTCTGATTGTTTATTCTTATGTGTTTGATCATTTAATGTAGTTCTGTTTTCTAAATGTTGAAGCAATTAAATCTTTATACCTATATTTTGTTTTTCTCTCTCTACACACACACATTTATATCCCCTACACGTCGTGGTTTGGGGGTCTATGTACCCATGTTGGACATTCAAATCCCTTTGTACTTGTGTCCCCATGTTAGGTGACTTAGGCCATTGACATTTTGCAAGTTGAAGGTTAGTCATTACTTCCATGCAGTTGAAGCCTCATGTAGTGTTTGTTTTGAAGTAATCATCTCTACTAGACTTGAACTATGAGGTACATCGTACAATATATGAGAATTGCTCATTGCATTGGGGTCTATTTAGGATTATCCTTCAAAGCAATGCAAACTATGCAGTTTCATGTGTCAAAACAATGCAGTTCAAACTGTTCAGTGATAATCAAATAGATATTGCATGGTTTGAAAAATCAATCAAAACTACTTGACTAAATCTGTCCCTACGCGAGCTGTGTATGCGATCGAGGTTCCAACTTCTTGGATGCTTTCAATATGAAGGCAAAAGTAGTAATAGGGACCAGAGACTAGTGATGTACCCCTATAACATCTAAAATCATATTTACTAAAGTTCACTTTTAAGGTCAATGCTGGCTCACTTTCCCAACTAAGTACATTCTTTTTGTCATTGGGGTTTATGATGCTAGATGTTACTATGGATTTATGAGGAATGAACAACTTGCCCCATGATGGCCAAAATATTGAGAACAATCAAGTAGTTGATTGTCTCTTTTGAAGTACGTGCCTCCTAGGTGATTGAGGGATCTGATTCACGACTCAATACCTTGGTGTGTAACATGGGGCATACATTGCTGTGAAGTGAACCAAATAAGTGCATTTTAGAAAAAATATGTGGAACATTACATCTGTTTGTTTTAAAAGAAATATAATAAATACATGCATGGATAATGAGTTTTTTTTCACCTATCACTGGGTTACTACCAAGACATTTGAACTTCTCTTTGGCATAATGTGCTCAAAACATAATTTATATGAAATGAGTCAAGACTTATTTGGCAAGTGGTTTGGAATCATAGATGAAGTAATCGTAATCAGAGATTAATTGGCGAGGGTGCCAAAAAGATTAAATTAGGAATAATTGGGAAAATCGACAAGCATTAAAAATATAAAAACATTCAATTTTTTCAATTCTTTAAAAAAATAGACCAACAGTGACATCAAATAATCACATTTCCACATAAATATGAAAAAACACTGATATATAAAATGTAGAGCATGCCAAATGATACTTCGAAGTCGATATTGGATAATTGTCTAGTCAAGGGCACAAAGGTGAATAACCAATACCAAATGACATCATATATATATAAAATATATATCATCGTGATCAATCATCTGCAAAGATCAATCTAATAGCTAGCTGTTGATTCCCTCATCCCCTTTTACGAGAAAATGTAAGGGTTCGTGTGCCAATAGAACTAGAAGGTCCTGCAGCATCAGCTTGACGTCCACTGGTGGGTGTCCAAGTACGAATTTATGTACAGGCTGGTGATGAGGTTGCCTTCTTAGTGCCAATGTCCTCCTGTCGGATCAACTCCTCCCTCTCTAACAGGGGTGGGTCATCCAGATCCTCCCTTTCCCCATGCATATGCTTCGGTTGCTCACCACGAAGGTGCCTCGTCCATAATAGGCCTCTCAGACTCCACCCTCCACTCAATCAAGGTGTCAATGTTTTTCGAAGAAATGGCATTCACATCAAGTGGGTGCTCAAGCTGTTTCATCCACAGTCAGAGATTGTAGTGGACATGTACCAAATCAAGGAGGCATTGATACTCTAACTTGTAAGAGGGTCATAATAAATTTAATGAGTCTTGACCCTTGAGGGTCATAGATAATAAAAATTGTAATTTCTAACTTGTTGCTCCTCTTTGTGTCTATTTTTTCAAATACACTTCAATTGTATTCGCAACTTGAAGCACTACAGATTTGGGCTGTTTGGCTAAGCACCCGAACCACAAATTTCCTAAAATTGGTGCTGTGCCACCATAATTTCTACACCAGACATCTACAACAAATAAGAAGAAAGAGAAAAGACTTAAATTACATTTCAATCCTGTAAAACCCAGACACAAGTGACAAAACAAATAAAAACTACGTTGAAATTCTTTTGCACATGGTAGCTGTCCTACTTTGATTTCTAACCTATCTACATAGGAAGACATAAAACAAAAAAATCTTTGAAAATTGCAATATGAAATCTACTAAAACTGTAACACATCCCACTGAAGAAAGTAACATTCAGTAAACAGATCTGGAACTCAAGTCACATCACTGTTTATTACTCTTGAAAACATGAAATACACTAAAAGCGTCAAACTCTGTTTCTACTCTGGAAATTGATTGAGTAAAATCTATATCCTTGCCTTCTTATATAAATGAAGAAGAGACTCTAGAGTTTTCAAAAATAGCCCTGATAAAAAACTGGATCAATCTCAAAATAAATCTAAACACTAGATCTATTCCTAGCCTTCGGATTAGCGCCCTCAACTTACATGAAAGAACTATTCCTAGGAAAGTGCACCCACTAGAGTAGGGTGCAAGTATGGATGCATGCATCTCTCTCTTCTAGGGATCTACACCCCATCTATTCTTGGAACCTTTCCACATGCAAAGCACCCTAACTAAACCAGAACAGAACTGAACTAGAACTAGGATTTGGAACTTGCTAAATTCATAACATTAGTAAACTAGACCTAATTGAAGGTGGCACATGCATGACTTTAGCACGCATGTGCCCTCAACCAAACAATTGTCTATTGTGCCCTTATTAAAACTGTTCATTACTGCGATAAGCAGACACTAAATGCACCCTCTTTGCACCTATACTTGCAACTGTACTTCTGTTCTCATTAAGGCAGTTGTACAGAGTCCAGACCACTGTAGGGAGACTTTGTTGGAGTAACTACTGCCGTACCTTCTCTGCATGCATCCAGATCTTTTTTGCTCGATGCTGCCATTAATGGCGCTCTGCTGGACACTTTTGAGGTACTAAAAATCCAACACTTCCTCTTCATGAGGAAAGTGTTCTCTGCCAAACACTAGATACTCCCCTTGCATCTCAAATCTCCCCTCTTATAGGGGCTTGGTCAAGTAAACTGGCCATCAATAAACCTGAAGAAACATGAATCTAGATCATTGCTTCCTTTTGTACTCTTCTTCAAGGTGAAAACCTTTTGTACAAGGAACACTACATTAGTAACCCGCCAACCTCCTTTGCCCTTCATGCCATCTTCATTGGTCATAATCTTCTCACACCACATCATGAACTGTTCAGGACTTCCTGTAATACTGAACTCATCTGTATACAGGGCCAAGACAAGTGTATTGGCTTTATCAAATAACGATTTGAAATCTGCATTAAACTCAGAAAAACCCAACATGAGTACAATCTCATTGATATTAAAATCCAAAATTGGTGGTGCATGCATTAGCTCATCCAGGGCAACTCCCTCTTCTTGGGAGAATCCTCCGACAACTGGAGTAAGAGTCTCATCAAGGTTAACTACGTCTTGTCGAGAGAACCCTTCTGCAACAACTTTATCCTAGTACTCTTCCATACTCTCATCAGCTGCAGTCAAAGAATCAAGCACTGATTCCACAGCTGGTTCTATAACTGTCTCCTCAAGGTCGGAGAAACCCTAATCCATAATGGCATCCTACCATACCTACTCAATTGGATTTGCCAGTAACCTGTGGAGGCCACCTTCTCGCACTTGTTTGGCCAAAAGTTGACTAGATCCTTGGCTGTTATATTTAATGATGACTTGCTAACCATCAAACTCCATCAAACATTGTAATCTATCATGCAAGAAACTTAAAGCAAATTCGTAGTTAAATCAGGAACATACAAGACATAATTTAACTCAAGAACATCACTTGAAGGCATCTAGAAAGATATGGAGCCCAATCTCTTCACACGATATGTGGTATCATCACTGATCAACCAACTCCACAAGCATTCCCCCCTCTTGCTCTTGAAACCCGCTGAAGATCTTTTTGTCATAAATCATATGTCTTGAAGCTCCACTATCTACATACCATCCAGACCCTGAAATTGTGTACGGACACCATGGAAAAGTGGGTATCTAGCTTGACTATCAAATCTTCAACATCGGAAGCATCTGCCCTCCTTGCAAACTCCTGCTATTGCTGTTGTTGCTTACCTTTTCCCTTCTTCCTCTTAGGACATTGAGAGACATAGTGACCATGCTTGTTGCACCTGACATGAAGATGCATAGTGACTAAAATGTCTTTCTTCCCCTGACATGAAGAATCTGATTCTTCCTCGCCTTTCTGACCCCTCTCAGGTCCTTTCTTACCTCCTCTCCTCACCTTCCCGACTGTTAATATTATGGTAGCTTCAGGAGGTATGAACCTCTATAATGACCTATGACGAGATTAGAATCCTCCGGAAGGAAGCAAAGAATTGAAGGAAACCCTAGACAGGTTGTCGGCTGAACAAAT
>SNQJ01S0009398.1:121983-139704 GCA_010110895.2 Picea sitchensis | reverse complement strand
TCCAAAGGCCAAGATTAGATCTTGCCTTTTTCAAGATCAAGGGTCATGATCCATTCTCTCCAAAATGTCTCATTTAAAATTAAAGTGAATTTCACTTTATTACATAAGTGCTTTATGAAAATAAAGTTACTTTAAAAATAGAAAGTACACTTTATTAAAAAAGTCACTTTAATAAAAGAACCACTTAAAACAACTTTATAAAACCTATTACAAAGTTAAGTGCCTGGTAGTGTAAATATTAAGGTAACATCCGCATACAAGACAAAACATGCGGAGTACCTCCCGAGATAAAAAATCTAACACATAATTCGTTACAATCTAAGATTCTCGCAGACTCTATCAAGATATCTTAAACTCTTATTGTTAGGATCTGCCATTGTTGTCAAGGCTTTCAATTGTATCAGTTTGTTGGAGGTTAGTGAGCTTCGAAAAGAAATCTTCCTCTTCCATGCCCTAGGATCTTTTGAAAATGTACATGGGTAAATGTCTACTGGGATTGAATGTCTTCTAGTCCTTATTTCCCACTACAAGTACTGATCATATGTGGATTCTTCCAGATGCACTGAGGTTATGGAAAAAACAATCTAATTGTAATAAAGTAAATTGTGCCATTTTCACTATTCACCCTGTTGAACTTGGGCACATCCATTTTGACATTTTTTTTTTGCATATCCATTTGCTGATCCTAGATGTCACGACCTTGCTTACGAGGATGTTGTAGGGGTCTTACTTCTTTACTCCTTGTACTGGGATGCAATGCTTACACAGTTGCTGCGATTTATGCTATGCTTTCATTTATAGAATTTATTGATGCATTTGGTTTTTGATCAAGGGAAGACATGTATTTTCTAATTCTTCTTTCTTTTGCTAAAGAGATGAAAATTTCCTAGAAGGCCTTTTATTTTGTCAGTTGACCTATTTCCCCCTTTTTTTAATGCTTGAACACGAAAATGATTTTCATTAAGTGCAGATTATTGTTATATTTTCTGTGTTTTATTTTTTCTATATTGTAAACTATGGTGCTTCATGTATTTGTCATTGTGCTTCTGCTTTCATCTTAAATAGGTACTTGTCCCATTCAACTTTAATAAAAATAATGGAATAATTTGGGATCAGGGTCTAAAACTCTAGGGCAATCTTTTGTTCTGAAATATTCTTTTTTATTCTTGACCTTGGGTAATGACAAAAATCAATTTGGATATGTTTTAGAATTGGTTTTCTTGACCTAGGTTTTGCACTTTAAACTTTTGAATGTTATTAGGAGGATGATTGCTGTTGTATATGAAAAGTTTGCTACCAATGGATGAGCTAACAGATGCAGCAGAAGAGATAGCAAATAAATTTACAGAGTTACAAATAAGATTGATGACATTGATTGAGGCCAGCTAGAGCTTGGATGCATATGAGAAGTAGAAGAAAAGTGCAATGGGAATCATTGTAAAACAACACAGTCTGGTAGCAGGGCAAGGAAAAGGGATGAATGGGAATTGTGGGAGAATGAAAAGTTAGGCAACAATCAGGGAAGCGGTAGCCAGGGAAGATGTTGGACAGGAGAAAATGGTGAAGACATTGAAGAGAAAGAAATCCAATAAAAGTAGGAAGAGAGATGAAAAAGGAGAGGTAGGAAGAAGGGAGGACATGTAGCAGAGAAAAACGAGTGGCGATGAATAGTAGGAATGAGGACAGTGAATGACAAGTACCAAAATTTTTCTATCATGTAAATAATAATTTGTCATAAATATTAAATCATTCATAACTTATAAGATGTATTGATGGATAAATGTGTCTATGTGTGGCACTGTTAGCTGCATATATACAAGTGAAGGGTTAGCTTATGACTGTTGAAGTGAGAATGACCACAAAGGATTATTAAGTAATTGCTAATATATTAATATTGTGTTACTATGATGAGACATATAATACATGTTTATATTTATAGGCTATATGATAGTATTATAATATTATTGTACATAAGTAAATTTATAGTTTAAACAATATCCACACACAAACATACATACATAACATCCATCCATACACAAACAAACATACATATATAACATCCATCCATACACAAACAAACATACGTACATAACAGCCATCCACACATACTGCAAGCTCACAAGTTTATTTTGTCTTGTGTTGAATTATACACGATGGAATGATTATGTTCAAAAATGTAATTACAATACTAGTTTGTGAACTGTATAAACTTTAAAAGAATAGTAAGGTAAGCCATGAGGTCATCATTTTTTTTTGGAGAAATATATCTTATAGATTCTATTTGGCTAAGTTGCTGCGCTGAGGGGTGTATGTATGCTATCAAAGTCACCTAGGACTTGCACCTAGCCTCGTCTGCACCCACTCGAGGGGTTTTAAACTCGGGTCTCTATGTCAATACAAGCCCGATCACCTCACTGCTTGCTGCTAGACCACACTCCTGTAGGAATCAGGTCATCATTTTAATTAGGAAGTCTTAATTAGCTCTGTTACTTCCTAAACGAGCATCCAAGTGGAAAGTCCAACCACGGATGCTACCTTCGGGAAATGGATAGGAATTGTACCACTGTCACCTCAGCACAATTTCCCCATCACTTTTGGCTGGCTCTCAAAGACCAAGGGGGGTATCCTTAATCTATTGATAATAAAGGTTAAGTAAATCTTAGTTAGTGATTAATCAATGAGAGCAATGATTTACTTCAATAACATGAATCCCACAAAAGCTCTAGCAAAGTAAACTTAAGGATTCCACAAGTAAGTGTTTTGAACTTTTGATGCTTTAAGATAATACCTCAAGAACAAGAGCGTAAACCACAATGATCCACTTAGATATGTTATGGGTTAGAAACTAGTGGATTAGTGTCGAATCTGATTTATAGAGTATGCAAGAAAGATAACTCAGATTTGCAATAGCTTGATTAACATCCCAAGATCATAACCACTTAGAAGAAGTAACTAGGAAAAGAAACAACTCCAAGATAAATGAAACCACAAGAGATGTAACCCTTTAACACCAATTGACCTTATGTGATGTACTTTTAAGTGCAAATCAATTATGTGCTTAGTTGAGGGCAAGTCGAAGGTGAGACTTGGGCTGTCCTTAACTTTGTCTTCCAGATTTGAAATTTAGATAAATATCAATCCAGGAGATAGATTTTCATCCTTAAAGCAAGACATCTTGGATTGTTAGTTAGGGTTTTATGATATACAATGTACACTGAAATAATCACCCAAATCGTTTTGAATCAAGTCGACAATAAGTATAGCAATGTAAATAACAAGAACTTGTATCACAAGGTAAATTCTCCTTAGGGTTTATCAATATTAGTTTATAATTTACCAAGAAAACCTTTAAGTGTGAGATAAACAAGTAATACCAAGTTAAAGATGATTTTCAGAACTAGAAAAGAAGATGAAACTTTACAAAACCTTCTAGTAAATGAAATTAGTGCTAGATATTCTTTAAATGCATAAAACCTAGACTTAGGTTTTATGTAAATCTGTTTTTTTTATTATCTTTTTATGCAATTTCCAGATTTATACAAACAATAAAAACAGCCCAAAGAATGATAAATAAATTTTAGATGCACAATTCTAAGGGGCCGATTTGCTTCTTAGGCTTTTAAGATAGAAAATTAAGATCAAACCCTAACTTAAGCTAGTCTAGAAAATGAAATAAGTAATTAACTTAATTCTAGGCTGGGAAAGAAATCTATTGTACGATTTTTAATGCTTTTCTTTGATTTCTTTGCAAACAGAAAGGTAAAAGAGATTTTGGTATTTTGTAATTTTTGGTTGGTTGATGGGAGAAGACAAGTGCCTTATCCAACTAGGGCATATGGGGTCTAGAAGAAAACCCCTCTTCAAATTTGGTCTATTTTATCTAAGGGTTAGGATGAAGAGACTAGAACCCAAAGGGAAAATTAGTTCCTTAACTTGATAAACATACTCAATACCCTTGCTGGGGTTCCTAAATGAATAGAAAGAGAAAGGAATCAAAGGATTATCAAACTAACAAAGGAAGAAGGAGAGTAGTCACCCCAAATCATCTTCCTTCCAAGTGGTAGCCTTACCCTTCAAATGGATCGACCTTGTTAGCTTGTAGAAGACTTGAGCATTCACAATCAATCTTTATGCACTGAAATAGAAACCACGATAGAAGATCTTCAAGAATTGACACCAAATTGCCTCAATAGGTAGATGTTCAACAAATTCGCAATCTCAATAGCCAACAACCACAACTTGAAGTGTGAGGGGGAGCCTCTTTTATAAAGGAGGCTTCAACAACCTTCTTATTACAATAATATTTTCATCTCCTCAGATCTAATCCTAGGAGATCTCACAATAGGCTTGTCAAATAATACATAAAATACAAATGTAGATGTGCCACATGTACAATATTCTGCCGGGAGAGGGAGTCATCCCACCAAAATGGTCAATGTGAGGTCAAGGGAGTCCAATGTCCCTCCATAATGCAAGGTAATCTCCTCAAGATACCTCTCCAATGAAGATAGATCCACCAAATATGCCAACGACTATGCTCAAGATGAGGAAGGCCCACACATGTGACACGTGGGAGGCTCAAAGAGGGGGAGGCTCTCCTAAAATCAGTTCCAATAGTCATATGGGAGGTCTCTAGTGCATAACCTCCTCAAATCATGACAACAACATCTTCAAGTCAAGGGCAATCGAAGAAGGTCCACATGTGCCAAATAGATGCCCCAATGGCTAAGTAATGCATCCACCAAGGTGGACTGTTGATGTTTGTAGCATCGGATAGGTACTTCGGCACAGGTGTGAGTGTCTAGACATGTGGAAGTCGTCCAAAGCCTTCAACCTTAGTAATTTACTTTAATTAAAGTAAAGTGCTTTTATAATTAAAGTGAGTTTGATTTAATGAAATGCTAAAGTTATTCTTATTAGTGATTAAATGAATCTTAGCCATTGATCTCAAATGAGGTGAGATCTAATCTCAATTGTTAATCACTTTGGAGATTAGGGTTATATTTGATTCAGTCATAACTCAAGATTATAAAAACAAGGCTAGGTGAAGGAGAAACACACAAGATCACATAGGAGCAAAGAAGGACTTTTGCTCATGTGTTTGAGTCATCCACTTAGGTGCAAAGAAGGATTTTCGCTCAAGTGCTTGAGTCACGAAGGACTGTGACTCAAGGGGATCTCGAATAGGTGAAGAAGGACTTTCATCTAGAGATCAAGGCCAAAGGAGGAAAGTGCAGGTAGTGCAGCAAGGAGAAGAAAACCCAACAACTAGAAATCGAAGGATAGATTTATGGGGAGCAGATCTGAGGTACCAGTGGGTAGATCTAGCAGATCTGAGGTACCAACGGATAGATCTAGTGTAGATCTGAGGTACCAGTGGACAAATCTAGCAGATCTGAGGTACCAACAAGAAGATCTAGCAGATCTGAGGTACCAATGGACAGATCTAGTGTAGATTTGAGGTATCAACAGGCAGATCTAGCATATTTTAGGTACTAGTAGGCAGATCTAGCAGATTTGAGGTACCAATAGGTAGATCTAGCAGATTTGAGGTACCATTGGACAGACCTAGTGTAGATCTGAGGTACTAGTGGATGGATCTAGTTCAGATACGAGGTATCCACAAGCAGATCTAGCAAATATGAGGTACCTACAAGAAGACCTAGTAGATCTAGGGTCCAACATGCAGATGTAGTGAAAATCTGGGCAGATGTAGTGCAGATCTGGGCAGATCGGGCATATGGTTTCTTCAAGGCTGAAGTTGTCAGGTTTGCAGTAATTTGTATTTTTCCTCAGTGGGCCATTTTCCCAGTAAGGGAGCTCTTGTAAGCTTGGAGTCATTATTAATGAAAAACTGATTTGAAGGGAAAATTTTCTGTGTGCATGTGTGTAGTTTGGTTTCCAGTTGGTTCTGCTAATTTGTTTATTTTCGTTAATTATTCGAGTCAATCTATTTTATTCTGTGAGCTGCAATTTAATTTTCAGCAAGGAAATCACAAGGAAATAATTTATCTAGGCACTGGATTAGAAAATGAACATGGACGTCTCATCAAACTGTGTGACATGTGCCTCAAAATGTGTGAAAACGTTGAGAGCTCCATGATCTAGGACTTGGCATGGCATGGATAGGTGAATGAAGAAGGGCCCTCAAGTGCCTAGGGCATAGAGACTAGTACCTAGAGAGTTGTGAAGTTGCCTCGAGAGTTGTGAAGATGCCTCGAGAGATGTGAAGGTGCCTCGAGAACTGTGTCTTCGCATGGGAATGTATAGAGCGACCTCAAATGATAGATACTTGTCATGAGTCCCCAAAGTGCTAGGGAGATGATCACCTAGGCCAAAGTGTGACAAATACATAAGGAGATCGATGCTTAAGAATAGGATAAGTGTGCTCTTTAGGCATACAACCTTACAATACATGGACAACACTTTTACATAAAGGTAAAGTGAAAAAACCTAGGGGTTCCCTAAATCATGTGTCCTAGTAGATCCATTCCAAGGCCCCTGCGCACCCATCTTGGCCATAAATGACCTCCAAGAGATGATTGGTAATAGGTATGAGCTATAAGGCTAGGGACTATCTTGAAATGGGGACTACGAGGATCGACCATGATAAACCACAAAGGGTCTAGAGTAACCACCTAAATGAAAAAAACACTATTAGATAGATCATCTAATCATGGTCTAGTACACTACATAGATGATAGGATACAATGGTCACACTTTTGGCTGATCATTATACAATAATATAAATCATTGTTATGCCACATCTGATCACGATACTTTGGGTTCTAACATCATCAAGATAGGCACAACATTTGCTCATATGCTGAACATATCCGATGAAGAAAATGAGGCACAATTGAAATGAAATTGAGGGGTAACAAGTTCAACTAACAATGGTCTCCCATTTTCCACGTATGTATTGACTTCATTTTGTATGAGAGGTCCTTCCCTCTCAAATCAAGTTATCACCATAAGTGGAGGCATCACTGTGTCTATGTTTTATACCTCCCTTATGTTGATCCAATATGTTTGTATAAAGAGATTGCCGTGTTGAATAAGACCATAATGCTACTCATTGTGTTCTTATAGTTTTTTCTTTTTTTTTGTCTAGCGGAATGGGCAACTGGGCCGGGCTCGTACTCGCGTGACATGGGGTCGATTCCGACCGCTACCACTATAACCTCCAGGTGTGCTATGATGCCCACTACGCAACACACAAGATAAGGCGGGGGTTTCGAACTTGTAACCTCACATAACAAACTTCCTTTACATTTCCGCTATTTCCAATTGCTCTTCACCCCCGAGGGCCATTGTGTTCTTATAGTTATTGCTATTCTGATCTCCTATTATTTAAGTCACGTCTCACACTTTTTTGCTTACTCTATTTAACTATAATTACTCTAGAGTTTAAATTAGCAAATTTAGAAAATCAACATTGAAGACACACACACACACACATATCTATTTTCCAAGGAATATGTCACAGGATCGCCCCCTCTTCCTCGGAATATCTGGATGGAGGGTGACTCAACCACCAGCCACAATAGCAGATGGTAACCTAGTGGGACTCAACGGGCACAAATCTCGGTTAGACTAGAATTGGAGACCTCATGATCAACTCTGCCTTGAAATTGTTTGTTTGAACCAATTGAGTTAACCCAATAGACTCTAAAATTGAAGGATATGAGGGTGGGCTTTGGTCGGCTTATGTGTGCATGGGTTGTGAGATCATTTAATATAATTTGTTTGCATGCAACCACATGTTCGACCACTACCTAAAGGTGACCCCATGGCTCTAGGAAAAACCCTCGTGGGAATGAACCTTGTCTACTGGTGAAAAGCTCATCACTCCTCACCAGTGTATCCAAGCCCTTTGGGCATATACATATACCATGCATGTACATTGTGTCTTGAATATTTTCCCTTATACTTTCTGACATATACTGGTTCCATCTTTCTGTCTCGAATATTTTCCCTTGTGCTTTTTGACATCACTTAGTTGCAACCAAAGATTATGTTCTCTGTTGTTTTAATATTCGTTTTTTTTAATGTATATTAATTAGATTAAATTTTCATCAAGATTACATTGAGTTACAGAAGGTGGATATAGGCTTGTAGGTGAAACACCCTTGCCAACATAGGCAGGAAGTGTCATTATAATATATATTAGCCTGAACCCTGAGCTCTAAAGAATCCACATATTTATTAGAGATATTGAAGCTAACCCTTTGTTTGGGAAGCAAACTTAACACAACTGGAAGTTCATCTTGATGTGGAGAGGTGGAGTCATCATTGAAGATGGCTTGACACTTTCTTTTCTAAAGAAAAAGATAGGTGGGTAAGGGGATAGTAAATAGCTTCCCAAAGTTCTATTTCATGCTGCTTGATCATTCAAACAACTCTTTTATATTTTTTTTCCCAAGGAAAACTTCGCAGGGAAACCCCTGGGCACTTCCCCTCATTTCATGGATGGTATTCAATGTAAACCTGTTGGCGCTGATTATGATGCCTGACCTGGTAGGGACATTGAGTGAGGCACACAATGGAGGCAGCCAGCCTGGGGGCTTGGCCCCGAAACCTCCTGCATGAAGCTCAAAGCACTGAACCACTCGAGCTAGCTCACCAGGCTACAAACAATGCTTTTATATATGTACGTTGTATATATATTTTATACAATTATACAGGTACACACATTACCCATATGCACTACTTGCTTTCGTGTTGGGTTCTGTCTATCTGCCTTAGCTATTTTCCATTATGATATCTGATTATGCTTAGTTGCAACTAAAAACTTCTCTTTTCTGTTGTTTCAATATTCGTGTTTTTAATGCATATTATTTAGATTAATTTTTTCATTAGGATTGCATCGAGTTACAGGAGGCTAGAGGCTTTCAGGTGAAACATCCTTGCTAACATAGGCAAGAAGGGCCATTAATGATTATATCAACCTTAGCTCAGAGTTCTAAGGGATCCACTTATTTCTTAAAGATTCTGAAGCTAATGCTGATTTGGTTAGCCAACTTATCACTACTTTAACTTCCGCCAGATGTAGAGGGATGGAGCCATCATTCAAGGTAGCTCAAAATCTTCTTTTCTGAAGAAAAAAAATAGTGCTGACAAGGAATGCTAAATATTTTCCTGAAATTCTCTTTCATGCTGCTTGATCATCCAAACAACTCCCTGAAGTGCACCCTTCCTTTCGACTGGGTCCAAGAAAGGAGTTGAAAACTCTGCTAAGGTGCAGGATCAAAAATAAAAGCCACCTCAGTATCACAAATAACATGATTATTGTCTCACAAATAACATGCTTATTGTTTCCTCTCTCCCGAAAAAATAAACAATATGCCTGAAGAGTGTAGATGTGTCTTTACTGCCAGACTATGGTTAAGCACCTTCCATCCCAACAGATAGAACTTAAAGTATACCGTATTTTTTTTGACGGACTGTAATCTTTTCATCAACATTCAGAATCTTGCAGCATCCATCTTCTGTTGAGTCTATTTTCTGTCTAAAATGTTAGTCTAACCTTAGTACATGATGCTGGATATGTTAATATGTGGACATGTAAAAACTTCTTTCCTTTGTCGGTGAGATTTTAATTTTCATGCTGCTTTTATCTTTCTTATTCATCCCTTTTATTAACTATGCTTAATCCCTTGTAGCTATCATTTTTAACTTCTTTATGTTTTTTCCAACAGGTTCTGGTGTTGCTCTTGCTTACATCTGCTAGGGATCCAGGTATTGTTCCACGTGCTCCACATCCACCAGAGCCTGAAGATATTTTTGATTCTGCAAATTCACCTGCTGAATGGGCAGGTGGACAGACACCACGAATAAGATTGCCACGCACAAAGGATGTCACTGTGAATGATGTGACAGTTAAAGTCAAGTACTGTGATACTTGTATGCTATATCGCCCGCCACGTTGCTCTCACTGCTCAATTTGTAATAACTGTGTTGAACGGTTTGACCATCATTGCCCTTGGGTGGGGCAATGCATTGGACAGGTATTCAACTACCACTGATATTTTAGGCAAGTGAATTTGGCATTCAATGGATGTCACCATGCCTTATGCAAAATCTAATCAGTTTTGATGAATGCTCTTGTTTCTTATTTAATGTAAGTCTGCTTTTTTATTTGTGTTTGTTCCTGTTCGGTTTGGGACAAAGTGTACATAGTTACTTTTCATTGACCGCTCAAAGTCATATTATTATATTCCGACCTGTGCCAATGCTTTTTATTTGGGTTACAACTTAAAAGCCGATGGAACTATTCTGCCTCGATTGCAGGATGACTATTTTTGAAAGTTGTCACTACTGGACATCTTAAAGATTGCTTTTGCCATGTCTTCCTTTTCTTGTAACGTATAAACCATGGTTATAGATCATTCCTTCAACGAAAGTTCCTCAATTTTGAAGATTCTTAGGGGTTGTGTTTGAAAAATAGTTTAGACTAGCCTATTAATGATTTCTCACTACTGGTGCAGGAAGAACTGAATCCAAGGAGATGAAACCATGTTAGGAGGGAAGAAATTTATTGTTATAAAAATTCATCCATGTTATGTGTAGATTCTTTGTTCCAGTCAAGTATTGTGGGTGGATTTTCCATTTGTATTACGGTTTACCTCTTTTATCTAAATCCAGGGAAACAGTTGACAATACCATGTCTATGATAAATTGCCTATGTCTCTTACATCGCTACTGATACGCAAGGCCCACATTGGCCCACCCTTGCTCTGTGTTGGCTTGCTCCAGCTCTGCACCAATTGAGTCTTTTCCAGTGCCATGTCTATCCAGCTCTGCTTTTGCTCCATGTTGGCCTATGCCCAGTTCTGTGTCTATCTTGCTGTATGTTGGCCATGCCCCAGTCCTGCTTGGTGTGTCTTCTCTGCGTGACTGCTCCTGCTTGGCATGTACCCTACTTCTGCTCGCTGTGTGCTTGCTCCTGCTCAACAGTTGCCCTGCCCTGCTTGGGGTGTGCCCTATTCCTGCACTGTGTGTGCCTGCTCTACATCAATCTTTTCTGCTGCTATTCCACAATGACCTTGTCTGTATCTTACATTCCCTATTTTTTTGTCTCCAGGCTTTGCCATCTCAATGCAGGTCTGGAACATGAGGGGCCTACCAACCCCTTTTTAAATCTACTAGGAAAATGTCTTACCTAGCTGAGAGTCAAGACACCCCCACCCCAAGTCAAGAATCTGCCTTGGGTTCTGACACTTTGTTTGCTGTATCAGTGATTAATGAACTGGATTACAGAATTACAATAGATTGGAGCTGTATGTTTGACATTGTAAATAATTATAGGTGCAGATCACAGAGGAAGAAAAACTAACCACAAATCTGAAATTTCAAATATGTGCGTATGGTTGAAAGATTTCAGAACTTGAGTGTGGATACTCAGCTCTTGAGCAAAAGTACTTACATCTGGAATAGATACACGGAATATGAACATGGATCTTTTCTGCCTCTTCTCAGAGAAACTTAACTGTTGCAGATTAAAATTTCAGAGCTAAAACAGACATGCCAAAATTTTGAACCAGCAAGAACACCTCAAGCAAGAAACAAGAAACAGCAGAACACTGGCAATATATACAAAGACAGATGAGGAACAAAATTCTTGGGTTTGGGTGGTCAGGGGGATGAAAACACCTCCAATTGTGGAGATTTCAGTGAAGGAAAAATTCGAAGAAGAAAGGCTTAGGCATGCCAAGCAATAGAACTTCAGCATCCATGGCCACCCCTGTTCTTCTGCCCCTCTACAAAGTTCAAACAAGCCATTCTTGACTTGAAGGGCATCAACCTCAAATGAGCCCGGTTGACAAAAGACTCTACTATCATCGTTCAATTCTGATCATTTTTAGATTATCTAAGAGGTCTAAAATCCGAAAAGAAGCTTGTTTCCTTTCGCAATAAGATTTACTTGGATGCAGACCTTATGTGGTTGCAAGCACTGTTAGAAGGATCAGCTGGTCTGGACTGCTCCACAAATCTTTTTGCAGAATCGGACCCTGAACTGGAACCAAACTGGTTTAGGACCTGTTCTTGATTGAACTGGCTGGGTTTGACCTGAACCAGTCCCACCAGTGGTGCTAATATGCCCAAAAAACAAAACAAAAAACTGAAAAAGTGAAGTAATCCCCCGGGCAAACCCTATTCCAAGGTTATATAATGACGCCCCCCCTGTATTTGCTTCACATTTGTCTCCAAGCACTTGTGACGCACCTGGAAGATGAGACATGCAAATGAAGTAGAGGTGATATTGATGATGAGGATCCCAGTCTAGGGGATGATCTGGTTGATATGGAGTGATTTGTTGTAGTTTGATGTATCATAATATGGTTTTTATGGACTCTTGATGTCATTTAGAGCCTCAATGTTTATGTATTTTGGTTCAGATATGTATTGTAGTCTGTGCCAATTTGCTATATTCACTCTTCCATGCTATTTATATGAGTAAACATTCCATACTTGGTGTCTAATGGCTTGAATTTACATTGATTTACATGAATATATATAATTTTTTATGTTAAGATTTGCATATTTTGTGTATATTTTAGTCCACTAGTTCTTCAACCCATTTCTTTACTTGTTCTATTTCGGTTTGATATTTTGGCTTTTTCTTGTTTTTGTATGGATCCGATTTTGACAACTTTGGTTTCATGTAGAAGAACTAAGGAAGGTTAAAGCGTGTTGACCACCTATTTCAACTAGGGGGTCAACTCCATGTGCCATGAAGCTATGCACTTGATGGTGCAACCAAGTGAAGACTTTCTGGTTCTACAAGGCATTTTTTGCCCCCAACACTTCTTTTTGGAATTGGGATTTCCGCTCCCCTACGTGGGATAATAATGTAATGGGTCTGCATGGATCATATTTTAGGTTAGTTGCCTAGGACTTTATCATTGGGGAAGTCCTTTCATCGAGTGTTTTTTTTCCTCAGGTAATTGATTTGGCCTAACCGGCCATTTTAATTACCCTTGAGTTTTTCACTCACAATAATTCTCCAAAGTGGTGAAAGACGTTTTAATGATCGAGCCCAATGGGTGACTAGGGTCTAGGAATATTGTAAATGACCATGGTAGACATCTCCTAGAGTCTTGTGGAATTCCGTCGAGTCTAAGTAGTTTTTTTTAATTACCCAATTAATGGTAATTTTAATTAATTTTGATGTAATAATTTAAAAACTAGGTCCTATGGGATTTTGATAGGGGTGTCAGTACTCAAAATAAATGGAATGAGACCCCCTACACCCTTGGACCAAGTTTCAACTCAATTGGACAAGTTTTGCTAGGTCATTGTCCATGAGGAGTCCAAGTTAGTCTTGAGTCAACAATTTAATTCCTTAATTTGGCTTAGTCAAAAATGCCAAAAATTGTAATATTAACAAAAAGGTTAGAGAAAGAGTGGGAGATGATGCCTAACCCTTTTCCTAAGTTAGAGAAATACTTTTCTAACTTAAATCAACCCCCCACACCTAGCCACCACCTGACTCCACTCATCCCCCTAGGGAAGTTGCGCCCCCCTTGGTGAGGAAACCATCCATACTCAAAAAATAATTAAAGGAAACACCTAAGCTCCTAAAGTGCGCCCCCCTAGTGACTCAACATGATGTTTGACTTGTCAAAAACGTGTTTCCCCTTTCACACCTTCAACCCTCACAAACCCTAGACTACCAAAACCCTAAAAGTGCACCCTCCTTGAGATCTTGGCTTCTTTTGGGTGAGTGACACTTGGAGCTCATCCAAGAGGGGTCACTCTTGCCTTCCAGGTATAAAAGAATGCCTACCCCTCCTTCATTTCACATCTATTCTCAAAGCAAACTTATGTTGCCCAAATCTCTCCCACTCCTCTCTCTTTCTTCCTCATTTCTTCTTGTAATTTTTTGGTGCAAGTATTTGCATGCACACTTTTGGAATAAAGAAAAGCTTTGGAGGGAATTTCATGGTGCATTGGGAGTCTTCTTGATGCTCTTCATGGTCTTTGTTTGAGGTCATATTGTTGCCATAGCTTTTTGTGAGTTTTTCTTGCTTTCAAATATAATTTAGGAGATCTCAAGCAAAGTATTTTGCTTGGGTAAGTTTATGGTAGTATTGCTGTAGACTTAGTGAGTTATTTGTATGGTATTGGAAAATATTTTGCAATTTCCATTTCATATACCTCCTTGTTGTTTTGTAGCAAAATCTCACTCATTTGCAGGTCACTAAGGGTTTGTTTAAACAAATTTCAGATCTGAGAATTTGCTTGTTCAACCAAGGGATTCCTCCATTTATTTTCTGTTCTAGTTTCAATCATTATTTTGGGATTTGTGGCTATTATTCTGTTCTGAAATAGGCATAAAATACACATTTTATATTCAAATTTTTATGGTAAAAATTTCTGTTTTTACTAACAGATTTTTTTTTGAGTTTTTTACATTTTACAGCATTTCCAGCAAACTTTTGCTCGCTGATTTTTGCAGATTCTCGCCAGGACAAGGGGAGGTGCTGCCCATTTGGGGCCACAAAACACTCAAGAAGGGCCTCCAACTTGGGGTAACAAAACCCCTTACTTCTCTCATCTATTTCCTTGATTGTAAGCAGCCCAAGAGAGTCTCTTGGGCTTGCATTCTTCACTAAGTTTTAATTTTCTGTTTTGTAATAATTGTAAATAATTTGTGCCTACACCTTGCAAAGTGGTTTGGCTTAGCCACCCATGCAATATAGCAAGGCTGGGTAATTAGTTTTCCTTTTATTGCATCTAATTATTTGCCCCACTTGTCCTTAAGACAAGGTTGTGTGGCTAGATTTACTTGTCTTTCATTTCAAGTTAAGGTCTTTTATTTGATACCCACTTTGGCACAAAATCGGTAGGCTAGTCCTCCTCCTTGTGCCTTGGTTGAGGTTGCTCATTTTATTTCAAGTCTTGTTGCCCCACTTGTCCTTAAGGCAAGGTTGTGTGGCTAGGACTGCCATTTCCTTTCCAAGTTATTTTTATTGCAATTCTTTAATTCTTTTGCCTACACCTAGCAAAGAGGCTTGGCTTTGCCACCCATGCTATATCGTAAGGCTTGTCTATAATTTAGCTAGTGATTCTTTATCTTGTCTATAATTGTTTAATCTTTAGTTCTCATTCTTTACTTGTTTATCTTGCAAAGTCATTTAAATTTGTTATCTTTCGCTTAAGTGGTGCAAATATCTAATTGGTTAACTTATCTTGTATCTTAAGCACAAATCTTTTACTTTGCAACTTAATTCCAAGTTATTCTTTTTGGCAATCTAGACTAGGGGAAATCAATTTATCTAGTCTAATTAGACACCCTTTACTGGTACAACTTTCCCCACCAAAAAAGAGGCTTGTGGAGGCTATAGGGGGTGCTAAGTCAAGGATGACTTCATGGCACTAGGTGTCCCCCCTGCTTGAGCACCCAAGTTTTCCAGGTTGACCTATGGAGCTAGGGTAGGGCCTTGTTTGCCCTACTTTTTGAGCTCCCAACAATCATTTTGGCCAATGCAGTAAGAGTATAGGAGTAGTCACATAGCTTAGGCCCCCTAATCAAAGAGAGACTCTTAAAATTTATCTAATATTACACAACACTTGCACTTCATTTTTAGTATCTTTTAAGTCGTGTATACCTTGCTGTTCAAGGTCTCTTTCACATGCTAATGGTTTAATTCATCTCTACTTTTCATTGCAAGTATTTCATTTCAAGTTGTGCAAACCTTGCTGTTCAAGGTATTTTCTTATGCTCATGGTTTTAATTCACTAGCTTTTACGATTCAAGTTGAGCATTTCACTTTCAAGTTCATTTGTGGTTGAAGTGGTTTTCTGTCCAAGGGCAGGCTGCCATCAAGTTGTGCACCATCTCTTTGGGGCATTTGGTGAGTGGTTTCCCCCCTTGTTCAGAAGTTGCGCACTTCCTCTTTGGGATCTCTTTCATCCTTAGAAGTTGCGCCCTTGCTCTTTTCCCTGCATTTTCAAGTTACATGCTTATGGTTAGTTAGTTGTGAGTTCGTTGACTTTAGTTCTCTATTGTTGTACATCTTTCTAACTCATTCATTTTTGTCCATATTGTAATTTGCTTTCACATTGTATATTTGTCATTGTTTTGATTCATCTTGTACTTAGTGTAAAGATACTCTTTTGTAAGTAGAGCATTTAATTCTTGTAATTCTTTTGTATAATCTTAGTTGACCCCTTGCCCAACATTTAGGCACTAGTCTTAGTTGACCTTAGGGAAATGTTTGATTGTCATTTGAAATTGTGCATTTCATTGTTGCTTGCCATATTGGTTAGATTTCCCCCTAACTTAACTAAACTAAAATCAACTCCTAGAATTCACTTGATAACTTCACATAGTAAATAGGGTCTACCCCCCTTGGCTTTCCTAGGAGTAAGCCTAGACGGAAGAAGTCCAAATCGAGGTGACAAGTGGGTTTGGACTTAGGCATTGTGCCTCCAAGGACACACCAAGTGGATTGAGACTTTTCCACGTTTGTAGGTGTGTATAAGGACGACAACAGAGCATAAGTGGTATCAACTAATAAAGAAAACAAGTGGGCTATTATCTATGATCTTAATGTAGTTAAAAGTGACTCCCCTAGGGTGGTCATATCCTTGGACAACCAAATGATGCTCCAATTAGGTCAAGGGGGGACAACTTTTATCTCCATTGCATGTTGGAACTTTAATTGTTTTAATTGCCTCCCGAGGTACTTACTAGGATGTGGTCTCCACGTGGGATCTTATCTTTCTCACGATGTCGTGTGAGAACCTTGAGAGAGCACTCCCATGTATTACATGATATTGTTGGGTTTCAACCTTTAGACATGAGACATAGAGTTTTGGTGGAGCTTGTGGTTCCAAGGGTGCACTCCATTTCATTTGTTTGGGTCACTACAAGGTGGTGTTGTTTTCCCTTCCACACTGTTCAACTACTTGCAAGTCATTGTCTATCTCTGGCTTGTAGGCTCCTGTCCTCTCTTCCTTTTACCGAAGGCAGTTTTCTAGCCAAGACTTCCATCGAATGAATTGAGGGCAGAATAGTGGACATCTCCTTTGGTGTACTTAAGATCTCGGTTGTCGCTGCTAAGGACTTGTTTTATATCTCGAACCTCCTTGGTTGACAGTGGACACATAGTAGTAGCAGTGGCACTGGCCATGGTAGCAATAATAGATTGGTAAGGAGAGGACTGAGGGGACTGTTATCCTCGATTTCTAGGGATAACTAGAAGATCATGTCTCGAGGCCGACAGGTCCTAGACATGGAGTATCGAGAGCAGGATTGACCTGAGCATGGCCCTGGAGGGCCCATCTTTTTTCTTCTTCATCAGACTTGTCCTGTCAGCAGCAGCAGCATCCATCGCCTTCGGCTTGGACTTGTATCGGAGAAGACTCTTGCTCCATGAGGTAATTGGTCCAGGTATCACGCTATGTGTCATATTTGATCATTATAACCTTCAGATATATGCATCAAATTCCTTTCATTTTCGACGACTGCTTGGATCTTACACTAACCCACTTGACCATGGTTGGGGGGATTGACAGGGTACCCTAGCAAGCTTGTACCCATAGGTTTTGGTTAGCCACCAGGGGTGATTTTGAAGAGCCATCGTCCGCTCCCATCATATTATCATTCTTACATCTTATCTCCCACTCATCTATCCCATTCCCCTAGTCCGGACATTAGGATGACCTTTTGTGGGGTTACACCTTATCTTGTGGGAAGAAGGGGCTAAA
>SNQJ01S0009398.1:105071-115881 GCA_010110895.2 Picea sitchensis | reverse complement strand
CAATAATAATTATATTATTAATTATTATCTTTAGAGAATGTCTTCCCGATGTTGTCTAAACATCAACAAGGAGAACTGAGCCTCCTCGCTCCTACATCCCCCCAGGATCATACAGTTGGATTCCCCTATCGTACTCGAGGACTCCGAGAGTGGGCCAGCGCAATCCCCATTGCCCCCCTCGCCATCGATTATCATATCTAGGAGACATTGACCTCACTGGCTTCACCTTCCGATTTTCCTGTCTCGGCTATTATTGAGTTGTCCAACTCCTACCATAGACACTCCTACTTTGTATCACCGCATATATGATACTGCTATATTCACTTGTTCCTTGGTTGTAACTAGACCTAGGGTTTCTTTCTTTACGATATTCTCAACATTATCTAGGAGATGCTTTTGCACTCCCACATTGTACCCACACTTGTTGTATTCTTTAGCCCCATTGACCTACCTTTCTGGTCATTCGTTGGACATTAATAAAATTATCTTATCTTATCTTATCTATCCAATGGCATTGATCTGGTAGCAATCTAAGCACCCTGTGAGAAGTTATGAGATCTGCAGTTCTTGTGCCGTCACGAAGACCCTAAAAACAATGGCTGATTTTAAATCAGTGATATCTTCACTTCCGAAGCACTGATTCGGATAATTTATTTTTTGAAATTGGGTGAAATTGTGAGAGGAACTCATATCTATAATTGGTTTGGGCAAATTCAGCCTCAGGTGCTACAGAAATCAGAAAAAGCGTGCGGCTGTCCGTGAAAAAACCCTGAAAAATTGCAGATTTTAAAATGCTGATAACTCCACTTGCCGGACTCCATTTCAGACTATTTTTTTTTTGAAATTAGTTGTTTTTCTGAGAGGAACTCATATATAGAACCACTTTATGCAAATTCCACACAAAAAACTACAATATTTGTCCGGAGTGTCGCGACCCTCTTTTTCTTCTTCAAAAAATCTGCAAAATAGCAAAAATCCCACAATTCCTGCCAAGGAAAGTGCTATGATACCAATTGTTAAGTACCAAAGATCTACAAATATAATAAGCACAAGAGATACCAAGAACAATATGCAAAATCAATTTTATTATTATCAAAACTCTTGAAGTAGGGCAACACCATACAATGGATCCTATTATGGAAGGGATCCTCTCCTGTTCACTTGCCTATTTGAGGGGGTAACCTCCTAATGAGCTACAAGCTCCAAATACAATACTTCTCTTCACATCCCATTACATTGGTTGAACCCATTTATATAGTGCTATCAACCACCTAAGAACATTCTAGAGGAGAAACCTTCTAGAAGTATAATCTTCTAGTAAGTCCTCTTACATTTATTATATCTAACTAACATAGTGGGCCTTATTTAATAATATAGTGGATTTAGTCCACCTTACATTGAGTGGCCTCCACTATTATTACTATGGGCCCTCCGGCCCCCCCACTACCTCTCTAGCACCTACCTCAAGGGTTTTGGTAATAATAAAGGAGATTTTGCATATTGTCCTTGGTATCTCTTGTGGTGATTATATTTGTAGATCTTTGGTACTTAACAAACTCTCTCTATAATGGTTTGTTAAATGCAATATGAAAGCTTGGTGTCTAGCTCAATTTCTGTCAAAAGAGTTATTGGGCATTCATGAATGACACCATCGAGGATCTCAAAGGAATGTGTGCTAAGCTAGGTTGAAATGGAAATGTTCTCCAAAAGGATATGTGCTTCCTAAATACCAATTCAAAATTTAAAAAAACAGGGAAACAGCATTATATTTCTTTCCAAGGAAAACCTTGTGGGGAAACTCGAGGGATGCTTCTCCACTCGTGGACAGCATATATACTAAACACATCGGCATAGACTAGTGCCCTTAATCCAGGGGGATTTGAACTGGGCACCTGCTGGTACAGAACTAGCCAAATGCCCAACAACATTGGTGACAACCAGTTGGGCTAACCCCTTGGGCTTAAAAAAACAGCTGTATATATGCGTGTGTGTGTGCAGAGTTAGAAACACTTATATATATGTAATACTGTAAGCGTATTATCCAAAGTTGCATCTATAATGTAGTTTTGAGAGCAACTGAACAGACATGCATGCTTTGACAATCCTTGCATTTAAAAAACAGATCTGAATTTATATGTATAACATAACATCCTTGGGGTTTGTGATGTTGTCACTAACCTTGCAACATTTGTTCTTGTTGAATATGCATATAATTATCATACAGAAAGAACTCAAGAAGTGGAAAAATATTTTCTCAAATCCCCAAGGAGCTTTTGAACCTCGGGTTTCTCTATTTTATACTTCCTTATTTTCTCTTTCCAGTCTTCCTCATCATAGATGGCTTCTGTCAGTGATAACTTTTATTGTCTAGAAGGCATTCGTATTTGGTAGGATTTTGATTACTTTGCTGATTATTAGATGATTTGCAGTTAGCTTGTTCAGCCATCTAATAATATCAACTGGAGAAGGACTGGCAAGAAATTGTCATTCTTTAAGTTGTGATCATATTGTTTGTGATGTATATAGCTCTCGTCTTAGCGAAAAATTACTTCTCTAATACTGGTGTATTTTGCAGACTACATATGAAAATTTCCGGTATCGATGTGACAACAAAGTTAACCCTTACAATGAAGGGATCATTACCAATTTCAGTGCAATTTTTTGCACGAACATAAAACCTTCTCAGAATAATTTCCGTGCAAAGGTACAACAGGAAGCATCTGTGCAGACTCGGGTTATTCCTCAAAGCACAGATACTAGAGATGTGATAGGAGATTTAGCTGCAAAAGTAAGCATTGACTTGGAAGCAGGTAGAAAAGCTGCAATGAGAGATGAGTTTGATCCTGAAAGGGAAGGTCATGAAGAGTTGCATAGCCGAAAGAGCAATGGGCCTGACACTGTTATGGACATCAAAGAAGGCTATGAGGATGCTTTTACACGAGCTATAGGGCGGCCACTTTCATTAGAGGGGAGTGAAGCGAGAAGTGGATCGCACCCTAGGCACTCTAGTTGGGGACGGAAAAGTGGGAGCTGGGAAATCACACCAGATCTACCAGCTTTACCTCCTGGAGACAAAGCATTGCCTGGAAACAAGTAAGGGCACTTTTTACTTCCACCTGAGTTAATCATATAAAATGCCAATTTTTTCATAACAGAAAATAAACAAAAGAGATCAAATGAGCATCAAAGAAAAATGTTAAACATATAAAATATTTATTTGTTTGCAGAGCATATAATTATCTATTTTGTTTGAATATTAACTTGATCATGATCAGTTTTGACATTCTAATTTTTCAGAGCCATCCATATCTTGATTTCCTCTTTTATTGTGATCCTTATATTGAAAGCTTCCAAATAGTGTAGTTTTGGACAGGTAGCTTTTTTGTAGTGCATGTTGCTATCTTTTTCTAAGACTGCATGAAAAATGCCAAAGAAAGAGTGGAGACTCCCTGTTTATTTCTATTTTTGCAATTTTTGTCTGGTTTGGAAGCTCTTTTTTTTATTATAATCCCTTTTACTTTTAAATCTCAAATGCATGATATTTGTAAGTACTAGGCAAGAGAATGAGCCCAACCTATAATCCCTTAATAGTATTGAGCATTCATATCACTGTCTAAAGCATCAATTTTTTCATAACAGAACATAGCAAAAACATATCAAATGAGCAGAAATGCTTAAGCCATTGGCCCACTAGTTCTTTCCATCCATTCACTGTAAGTTGGAATCACACCATCCATGGGAATGCCACTATCTAAATCATAGTCATTGCATTCTCAAGAATACTGAATGACACCCCAACCAACTTGTGCTGCATCGCATTGGCACCATCTTCATCACCTACATGTGCATCATCCTGTGAATTGACATTCCATCATGTTGCTGGTCCATTGAAATACCCTAGGGTCGTCCTATGCTCAAGATTCACGACTCTATGCATTGCAACTAGCTTCTCTGCTCTTCTAGATGTAAGTATGTTCCTATTGATAAAGTGGATGAAGCTATATGTGGATCGATTCCTTTTTGTCGTGGAGGAACTAGCAATTTTAGACAACAAGCGAATAACAAGATGTTGGAGCTTTGGAGCTCCATCCATATGCATCCTCCACCAACTGATCAGGTCATGTTGTCCTAAATCTTTGTTATTTTCCATCACATTGGAATTATTAAAGGGCACTAAGAGACTTGGAAATTGAATAAATTGTGTCCGAATGTTTTCCCCCTTCTCCTCTATGTACATCTTTATAGGTTCAGCTTGCTACCAATTCTTTTTTTTAGGATCATCATTGGGAGGAGCTCTTTTAAGCTCTCCATTCTAATCAATGGTTGCAACTATTTGGGAAGGCCTCTTTCCTGGCATAGGTTACTTTGCGATAAAAAACCTCACAAGTGGTGATCATTTGACTCATCATTTACACTGACTGAGAAGTGGAAGGATCTTGTTGAAAAGGCTTAAAAGAGGGCCTTGACAACATCTGAAAAGAAGGTGGAACAGTTGTATCCATTATCATTTTACAGTCAAGGGAAATCACTTGTTTATTCATATCTTGAATGAGCTGAAGGATAGCAGATAAATTTATCTTATGCCCTGTATCTTCCAAGGACATTCCTATTCGGAGGAATTGTTCCTCAAATTCCAAACAAGTTTGGAAGGCAGACCCTAAATTGTCAGCGTTCTTTTCTTCTAATCAATTCTTGTAAACAGTAGGCAAAGTATTATAATAATGCCTCAGTGTAGCGTTATTAGTAGGCCTAATGACTTCGGGAATTCAATTGTATAACTTAGTAAAGAGAAGATTAAAGTATTTTATAGTCTTACCTGGTTTATAAGTTATTGTATTGTTTGACCAAGGCTACAAGACTTTCCATATGTCCAAAAGTGGACATAAAACTATATACCGATTCGTTTCAGGTAGAGAAGCTTTTATAAAGTAGGTCGAAGAATTTTGTAGCTGCCCTTTCCTCTAAAGAATTGACAAACAATCTCATTCAAATATCATTATCATTTGCCCCATTGCTATTATAGGCATGTCAAATTGCACTCAAATGTTCACGGGTAGTGATAATTCCATCACCAAAGAATTTGGGTAGATGTTCTTTAAACTGAGGGAAAGGTGGTTTAGTAGGGGCAGGATTTGAAGGGGAAAGAACTGTTGAAATCCTTTAACCTAGCCCCCGACCAGTAATTCAGAGCAAAATACATTTACTGAATAATAACACATCTAGGTTACTTAACGATAAAATTCAGCTGAAGCAAAAGGAAGAAACCAAACACATTTGCACAAGATATTTTTGGGTAAATAACCCCTGGAAAAACCCTCGCGGGAAAACCAGATCTGTGATGATTTTATTAAATAAAATCAGGCCTCCCGTCCTGGGATAATGGCCCTTTTGAGGAAATACAACTGCAACAAATAGCCTGTAAATTTAATGACAAAAATCAACAAACTAATGTTCTGTCATACACTTAGCAACCTAGAGATAACTGTCTTGCATGAACTTTGATATGTCTAAAACCCACATTCAGAAATTTCCATAAGCAGAAATACACATTGCTAAGTAATTATGCAGCGGAAATAAACACAATGAACAACATTCAATCACCCATGAATAACTCAGAAATTTAGGCAAATGCTAGGGAAAACCTCAATGCAGGGAAACCCAATGAGAGAGAGATTTATTATTCAGCTTCAGGAAAGTACATATCAGCAGCAATAACACATTTCCAGCCAAGAGAAAAACCACTTACAGGACCCAAAAACTGTCCCAAAAACTTTTGCCTCAATTTCCGTGCCAAGTCTGTACTGCTGTACGGCCCACCCAGAAAATATGCACCTCGAAATCCGTGTAAACAGTCTGCTGTACGGACTGTTCTGTACCGCTCAGCAACAGCAAGAAAAATGCTTAAACCAGCCTTGAAACCCGTGCCCAGCCTGCCTCGATTTCCGTGCCCTCTTCTCCTTGCTGTACGGATCCATATAGTACGGCCTCCAACAGCAGAAAAACGACCCAACACTCAAACATAAATTCTTCCTTGGGATTTGTGCCATAGCTCTCTTGGAAAATGTGCCCTCCTTGCTACCCTCTTTCCTCTCTCAAGCTTGCTCAGAAAATCTCTCAAACTCCTCTCAATATGTCTTGCACACTACCCAATGCATTCTTTTATAAATCTGAAAAAGATATTTTCCCTCCAAAGTGTCTTTTCACCTTCCCCAACCCTAAATCCAAAGGCCAAGATCTAATCTTGCCTTTGCAAGATCAAGGGTCATGATTCATTCCCTCCAAAATGAATCACCTAAAATATTAAAGTACATTTCACTTTATTACATAAGTGCACTTTATGAAATAAAGTCACTTTAAATTTAGAAGGTACACTTTATTAAAAGGTCACTTTAATAAAAGAACCACTTTACAACTTTATAAATAAACCCATTACAAAGTTAAGTGCCTAGTAGTGTCAACATAAGGTAACATCGCATACAAGACAAAACATGCGGAGTACCTCCCAAGCTAAAAAGCTAACATAGCCTAGCCTATTACCCAAGATCAGTCCTTTGATCTTGTTGGCTGCTACTTCCCTTGCTGCCCTCTTGCAACCTTTCCTCGGCCCCTGCCCCTGCACACCTGAGTGTTCACTCACTCATGTACCATCACTGTGTCTCCTCTAGCATAGGCTGTCTTTTATAACCTTGAGTTTACCCTAAGTCCAAAACCCTAGATCTCCGAAAGTGATCTACGATTGGGATCTAATCTCGAGTTCACTTTGGATCTAATGGGTAGGACTTAATTTAATTACTAATTCCAAATACTTAGGCATTTAATTAAATTAAACTCACATTAATTACAAAAGTACATTCACTTTATTAATAACTTAATAAAGTGAATCCTTAGGTTCTGAGAGGTAATAATGACGACTCCCATGTGTTGATACAGACCCATGTGGAAGTACCTGTTTGATGCTGCCAAGGAGTTGCATCAGCATCAACCTCAAATTGAAACAAGCCATATTTATTAGATACCTTATTCGGGTTGGTAGTAGATGCCAAAGGAGCATTATCACTGTACATGATACCGATGACCTGCGAAGTTGACAATTTGGTGCTGGTAGAGGAAGGAGAGAGACTTTGCATAGTCAAAGTCATGGTTGGAGAGTGGTTTGTCCTAGGGCTAAACACTTCTGATTTGGAATCAAGAAGGGAATGGATTGCAAGGTCTTCAATATGATGAAGAATCCTTCTTCTATGCCTAACTTCAGTTATAGGTTCGAATTCAAGCGCTTCGCCTCTAATTCTATGAGATTTCCCTAGGGGCATAAACATAAACTAAAAATATTTAATTTCTAGACCGGAGAACACGAAGAAGTTTTTGTCTCTCAAGATGGTTTCTTCTTTCATCAATGTCAATTTCTTGGGCAATGACCTCCCAAGAATTATCAAGTTGTTCCTGAGTTTGAAAAGTCTCAAAAATATGATTAAACATGGTAGTTGACAGATTTGATTGATCTGCTAAATCAGCAGGCAAACTTGGCTGTAGAGATGCAGAAAATGTCATAAATTAAGGCAAAAATGAGCCTGAAAAATATTAATCAACTACTGAAGGGGAAAACATGTTTTGTTTATAATTCTTTGAACCGACCTGTTTTCACTTGGCGGAATAATGTTATGTTCAACATTCTATTCACACATAACAACAAAGTGTACAACCAAGTTAGAGAGTTGTTTTAGTACAACAGTATGACTAATATGAACAAAACCAAGGTTTGGCTTGTTTTAGGTAGGGAAGGTCATTAAATAATGTCATATGAGTCACAATCAGCAAGGAAACAGTAATAACAGCAACAGATCACCAAAAGTATCATAAAGATATCATGGAAATACAAATATCCTTAGTATGGTTGCCAAATATGTCAAGGTTTAAAATGGAATTCAAGCCAACAACATTCAAACACACTGAAGAGGCTAGATGAGTGGAATTGGAACAAGCTTGCGTGGTATTTATAGCCCCTAGATAAGCCAGACTTGGGATTTCCTCATGAAGAACACTATTCAATGTCGGCCATGCAAGGGAAAATTGTTGGATCAGCAAAGCTGTTGTCTCACTTTTCACTCTTCTTTTATTTAAATTTTCAATATTTTTTAGGTTTTTTACGAGGAAACTGCAGAAATGTGTAACAAACATAATTATACCTATAATGATAAGAATAATACTAAAGAACCAAAGGTCACATGCCTAAAATGCATGTTTATTCAAGTATGTGACCATTCGATGTATACCCATACACAACGCCACATGTTATTGTTATCATCTCTCATGTTATATATTCAACACATTATATTTATCCTATATGGATTTCTATTGTTGTCTTAATGTTATTCCTTTGATTACATTGGTATCAAAGCCGCTGTTGGGAAACACTTCACAAACAGATCTCATGACTCATTTGCTTGTGTCCATTTTTTTCCTGCCCTGCCTATGGAAGGAAACCATCTTGGCTTGTGGCCAAAAGGTTCTGATTCTTATACTACCCAAAAAAATACGGAGATATCATTCTGCTGCTAAAGCAACTAATAATTTCAGTTAGGGATGAATCAACATAATGATCCAAGGAAGAAGAGTTATCAACAATCACTGTTGTAAACTACCTTGGACACTGAAAAATGTCATATATTAGACAACAAATGCAGTGGTATATCTCCTTCCCGATTTACCCCAATGAATAATCATAATACACAGTGATCTCCCAACAAAACATAACGATAACAATTGGCAACGTTATCCCCTACAGGATTCTGTCAACTGCAAACAACCAGCCACCATTTACCCAAACCACACATTTCCACCACAAAATAGGGCACATCTGAGATATGTGAGAGGTAGACAAGTCAAAAATCAGATCACAGGACTGCTTGATGTTGGGTAGAATCCTTTGTTTTGAAGCCTTGCATATTGGCCACTAACTGTCAAGGATCACAGATTCATGGATGTCGTGAAGTAGTTCGCCACGACCCCTATTGGAGAACCATAGTTGCCAATATTGATGCTGCATATAAAAGTAGAAGGAAATTTCATAATTACCACATGAAGGAGAAGGTCGTACTCATCAAGACTTGTTGTTGGAAGAAGCATCGTGACCATTGAAGGGCTATAAATAATATCAATTCAAAGTATAAATTAAATCTCATTGCCAAGGGGGCATTGTGACTATTAAAAGGTTAAAAGCCAAATAAAGCTCAAAGTATAGATTAAGTAAGTTATAGTTTGTGGTAAGTAATTTATGAACAAGGGAGAATAATCATATAACATCTTTTTGAAAATAAAAGCTCAATTCCATTTAAGTGAAGCTACGAGTAACTATACAAGGAAACCAAAGGAAGTAAAGGTTACCAATGTTTCAAAAGTACATTATTATATTTTCGTGGGACCCTTGCACTTTGTGCAACCACTTATTCAAGTAAAGGTAATAATGAAAAGGTGTTGTAGAAAATATTGCATACTCATTCGAGGTTGACCATGTAAAATTGAGGGAAGAATTGACGGCACTCAAATTTCTTGAGCACTTTGTTGAAAAAGGAAAATTTGGAAACAAGTTCCTTGTAGAGGATATTCATCATTTAAAAATAGATAACCAACAAATTGATCAAGAATTATGACAATTGAAGCAAGAATCCAAGACAAAATTGCAAAATTATGACAAGTTATTAGAGAAAGATGGAGAAAATTCTCACTTGTTACCTCTCATATAGCACGAGGTCTTGATCTAGTTGAAGACCTTGCCTAAGTAGGTTGCGTTTGGAGGATGTTGGATTTTGAGCGATTATGTTGCCACTTGGGAGGCATATTTGTTCATGGACCATCACTTCTTGGCATTTTTAATTCATTTTGGGGATTGCTATGATGCCTATTTTGGCATTGACTATCGTGGTTGAAGCATCATGTTGTATATGACACTTTTGGAGGTTTCACTTACAAAGACCCATGCATGTACACATATTTGGAGGCATTTTACCTACCTTTGGACACTAGATTGATTGAGGGCATGAGGAGTTGACTATCTTTGACCATCGCTAATGCATCCATATGGGGAGAGCATGGTAGTTGGAGGGTTGACTTGACATATGATTGCATTCACGCTGCACATAATTCTAGAGCACCGTCCTCTTTGACCCATGGTTTAGAGATGGATGATGGTTTTGGGCACATGGTTTCACTTTATGTCCCATGGTTTTGATTATTTTATGCTTATTTAGGAGAGCACCCCTTTATTTATGGTGTTCATGGGTTGATTTGGTCACACGTGTGATGGATTGTTGATGCTCTTTGAGGGTAGTGCTCTATCTTCATGGCACACGTTTCTAGAGTGATTTGCCTTGGGGACCCTTTTGGAGATTACTATTTGCACATGGTTTGAGGTAATTTATTCCTCTGGGGTTGTTATAACAATCCCTTAGACCTAGCTGGCATGGCTACTCTTGAGATCCATCATTTATGGAGGTGGCTAAGGCATATGAGAGGATACCCTGCCTTCTGTTACTATTTTGAGAAGGTAGTTGGCCTATATTGACGATGGACTACTTATAATGATGGAGTGCTACACTATGGCACATTCTTGTAGAGCATTTTGTTGAGTTTTCAATAAGCTAGGCTTAAGCATGAAGTTCATTCCATTTTAACATTTTACTTAAACCATAGACAATTTGTTGCAACAACCAAGATCACAAGAAGAAACACCATGCACAAGTACACAAGAAGTATCCTGGGAAACCCTTCTCAACAAGGGAAGAAAACCCAACCAATCCTTTGCTATATTCTTCAA
>SNQJ01S0009398.1:75286-105061 GCA_010110895.2 Picea sitchensis | reverse complement strand
ACACTTATTACAACAGTGGAAATACGGAAAAAGGGGCCTTTTCAGGGCCTGCTGAATCACTGAATTCTGCATGTATGAGCATTGCTTGCTCATTCTTTGGTGGCTCTTCAGGAAATCCAGCTTGTCCAACCTGGTGGATAACAAGCACAACAAGGCCGACCTCTCTAACTTACAATATAATTAATAATAACCAGATTAACTATCTTTTACATTAATTATTAATTACATTAAGGTGGGGAAGACCTGTACCCTTTACATTACAATTAGGGTTACAGGCATGTCTGACTCTTGAACAATATAGCAAGGGATCTCATACACCCACTAGTGCTCAACTACTAGGTGCACATCCATAGGGATGTCCATATCTCTGTCTCACTGCATTACACAGGAGAACCACTCTCACTAGTGCTTAGCCACTAGGATCACGTTCACCTGTGCTCGTCCACAGGCACGTCCACTCAACAGATCTTCTTTCCCACTGCATTACACATGGAAGTCATCTGGAGTTCATCATCTCAACTCTTTGTTTAGAGGAGGCTAATACATCTTCTTCATCTCTGTCTCATGACGATGCACCCAAATCTATGGGAATTCACACGTTCACCTTGTGCTTAGCCAAAGGCACGTCCAACTCAGCAAATCTCCTTTCTCACTGCGTTACACAGGAGAATCATCTGGAGTTCTTTTCAACTCTCTGTAAGGAGGAGGCCATCTCTACGTTCCAGCGCTCTCTCAGATAGGAACCACACACCTCTCTCTGGGCTCTCTCTCAGGTCGACTCAATCAGTCTGTGTCTTGGAGAATGTCTCACGCAGCGGTAATCATCAACACATTTAGCCTTCCAACAACTAGTCTTGTTGACCATGTCATGTGGTTTTTGCTTTGATGATGGAGCGCCCAATCGTTTGGGGATATATTTCAGATATGGATGAATTCTTGAGGTCATTGACTACACATATTAAGGGAGCGCTCCCTTGGATACCTCATCGTTGCATGGGGTGTTGGATTGACGATGAGACATGTGGCACATTATTCATTGCAACTCTCCTATTTTATTATTTTGTGAGGTGTTTTTCCTTAGAGAGCCACTTTTGCAATATTTTCAAGTTTTTCCTAGGAGTAATGAATTTGGTGTTAAAATATTCGATGTGCTCGTTTAACCATAGACAATATCTCAATATTGTTACCCAACCATAGGCATGCAACCACCCCCGAGCACCGTAACCCTTTGACAGATAGAATGATTCCGGAAGCAGTACCACACCCAACAAATAACCAAGAAAGAGAGAGCACACCTTTTTCCAAGGGTTGCGCACCAAGAAGAAAGTCCAAACTACAAACCAAGGCCAATACCCAACTGCAGTTGCTGCAACTGCACTCCTCCTCTAGACTTGCGCACCACTTATCTGAGTGTGAGTGTGTGTTAAATGAACTCAAGCGCCCTCTATTTATAATGCTCTTTGTAAATTGTCTGGGCCGACTTGTCCTTTTAGAGGCTAATACTCTAATATTAATTCTTTTATTGAGCTGACTTGTCTTCAAGGGTTTTTACACATTTGTTTAGGGTTTCTCTAGCTTCTGGAATATTCTAATCTATCAAGAGGTTACACATGGAGGTTGATACCTCCCGCAACTATCATAATTTCAACACTCCCTCCTAGCTAGGGAGGTATTAACAGGTAGCATCATCATAGCCACACAGGCTATCTCATGATCACGTAGATCAAGTCACGAGCATCATCATTACTATCCATCTAGCTGGCAATCTCCTTCAACACTACTGGTTGACACACCAGCCTAGGAATCTTCAACACTACTGGTAGTCTCCATGGCAATCCAGTAGTAGTACACAGTTACTACAATGCCATCCAATAGAGCACAATCATGTCAATCCATAGTAGTACACAACTACTATCCAGTGGTACACAACCACTCCAACTAGTGCACATCTACTACCTAGTGACACACAATCACTACTAGTGGAACACATCCACCATAGTAGTACATAGCTACTGTTTACAGACATACAGTCTCCACTGCAATCAACTAGTAGCTACACAAGCTATCACCATGCAATACAACAATCTCCTGGCATCAAATCATATCATCGTCTCCATCATCTCTCGAGGCCATACTCCATCTGAGTGATCCAACATGATGATGAATAAGTCATGTGTTGAAATCAGCGCACTCAACAGAGTGTCTCGCATGAGTCACCTACTCAACAGAGTGATACAGGGACCATTCTTCTAATCCGGACATATGTCCTAGAAGAATAGTTGTCCCAATAGATATTGAAAGCCCCGCGATGGGCTACAAGGACCATTCTTCTAATCCGGACATACGTCCTAGAAGAATGTCAGTCCTCCCAGATGCTGAAAGCCACACTGTGGGATACAAAGACCATTCTTGCAGGAATGTCAGTCTCAGACTATTTTCTAATCGGGTTGTATGTACCTTAGAGATCAATCTCTACCCATATGCCTTAGAAAATATCCGTCCCGTATCAACCACCCTAATCAAGACGTCATGTCCTTAGGGGGCAGACTATTCAATCTGATCGGGCCAATAACTGTACCTTAGGAGAATATCGGTCCCGAACCATTTTCCTAATCTGGCCAGAATCTGTGTCTTATGAAAATCCCAGTCCATGATACGTCAACAATCTGTTAACTTGGACCATTCTCCATAGGGAGAATGTCTGCCCACCAACAGTCTGTTCTGTTTGGACCATTCTCTGCCTGGAGAATGTCTGTCCACCAACACACTGACTATCCATGATGCCGTATATCAACACTCCCTCCCAACTGAGGAAGTCATTTCCTTCATTTCATCCAAGGGAGCAATCTCCACGAATCCGAGCTTGTCCCTCAAGTATGCAAACTTTATCTTGGACAAAGGCTTTGTCAAAAATATCAATTGTCTGCTCATCGATGGAGATGTACTGGAGAATCACTTCTCCCTTCTGGATTTTATCACGGACATAGTAGTATTTGATCTCAATGTGCTTCGACCTATCATGGAACACCGGGTTCTCTGAAAGCTTCACACAATTACAATATATTACAATTGAATTCAACACCTGATCAAATAGTTCGGAAACCAACTTATGGAGTCATACTGCTTCCGTACAAGCATCACAAGTTGCAATATACTCTGCTTCTGCAGTGCTGATTGCAACAGACTTCTATTTCCTGCTAGCCCATGATATCATAGCAGAGCCCAAACTGAAATATATACCAGAAGTACTCTTTTTGTCATCTGCACTTCCTGCCCAAACTGAATCAGTAAATCCATGCAACTGTACATCACTGTTTGAGGCATATCTCAAACCATAGTTTAGCGTCCCATGAAGATATCTCAAAATATGTTTCCCTTGGCTTAGGAAGATTTCACCACACTTTTGCCATACTTCTTCCTCAATTACTCCATTGAGAAAATAGGTCTTTACATCCATCTGATGTAAACTCCAACCCATGGATGCTGCAAGAGATATGATGGCTCTAATAGAGGTTTATCTGGCAACTGGGGCAAACGTCTCATCATAGTCTTCTCCCTCCTGCTGGGAGAACCCTCTAGCCACGAATCTTGCCTTGTATTTATCAATACTCCCATCTACTACATGCTTTATCTTGTAAACCCATTTTGAAGTTACTATAGGCTTTCCTTCAGGTCTAGGCACAATTTCCCATATATCATTTTTCATGATTGATTGATACTCTTCCATAATAGCTTCCTTCCATTCTTTCTTCTTGGCTGACAATTGGATTCTTTTCGGAGAGAGCTTCTTCTAAAGTCATGTTCTTCAAATGATGAGGACTTCTATTATGGATATATATGGCTGTCATAGCTGCTTCTCCCCATAGAAACATGGATAGATTCTGGTCATTCATCATTGCCTTGACAGATTCTTCAATGGAACGGTTCTTACTTTTTGCCACACCATTCTGTTGAGGATTATGTGGGACAATTAGCTCTCTCCTAATCTCGGCTGCTTCACAAAAGGCAATGAGCTCCTTGAAGGTGTATTCTCCTCCATTATCAGATCTTAATGTCTTGATCTTCTTGTTTGTTAAGTTTTCCACTTCAACTTTGAGGACTTCTATTCTGAATATATACGACTGTCATAGCTGCTTCTCCCCATAGAAACATGGATAGATTCTGGTCATTCATCATTGCCTTAACAGATTCTTCAATGGAACGATACTTTTCTGCCACACCATTCTATTGAGGATTATGTGGGACAATGAGCTCCCTCCTAATCGCGACTGCTTTACAAAAGGCAGGGAGCTCCTTGAAGGTGTATTCTCCTCCATTATTAGATCTTAGTGTCTCAATATTCTTGTTTGTTAAGTTTTCCACTTCAGCTTTGAATTCTTGGAACGTGCCAAATACTTCATCTTTCGTCTTTAATAAATACATTCATGTCTTTCTTGAAAAGTCATCTATGAACATCACATAGTAAGGAGAGCCTCCTAGAGATTTACTGGCATAGGATCATATACATCTGAGTGTATTAGATCCAAGATCTCCTTTGATCTATTCTCACTGCTTGGGAATGGCTTCTTAATATTCTTCCCAAGTGCACATTCTTTGCAGACTCCTTCGTGTACTGACTGTAGTTTTGGTATGCCTACAACCATATGTTTTAGAGATGGCAATGCTTGATAATGAAGGTGAGCATACCTTCTATGCCATAACTCACTAGGATTGAGTTCATCATGTACAAGAGCTTGAGCATTCTCGCCTGGGAGTTTATACAATCTTCCTTTATGTATCCCAATGACTCTAGCATCTTCTATTTTTGAATCTTTAGACCATACAAGAACTTTTCCATTGAGAAAGGCTATTCTGTCTCCTTTGTCTTCCAAACAAGAAATACATACTAAATTCCTTTTCAAACCAGGAACATATAAAACATTGCTAAGATGAACATTGTTACCTGATTCCATTTTGATAGAAGCTTTTCCAATTCCCTTGACTGCATAAGAGTTCTTGATTCCAAGTTCCGCTGTATGAGATGTTTCCTTTTCCTTCATGCTTGAAAGATTTACACGGTCACTTGTCATATGTCTGGAAGCTCCACTATCGATTAACCACATGGTGTCTTTAAGGGATCCTGCAAGAGCTGATTAATAGAAGAAATCTGTTTCTCCATGCTTGGCTTTCTTTGAAGGCTCTTCATCATTGGCAGTCGATGCATGGTGTGTTTCTTTTCTCTTCTTAGTTAATTTAGGACAATCCCTTTTGTAGTGGCCGTATTCTTGACATCCAAAACATTGTACCTTTGACATATCTCTCTTATGATTGAGTTTCTTTTTTGAACCAAATCCTTTCTTACCTTCATGTCTTTTGAACTTTGTTGTATAGGCTTGATCATCCTCTTCCGTTTGAGATCTTTCTTTTGAGCTTATCCTTGTCTCTTTATCCTTGTCTCTTCTTGTGCACAACAGGTCCAAAGTTCTTCTAGCGTTGGAAACTCCTTTCTTGTATTCATGCTTGCAACAAATGCATCCCATGATCTAGAAAGACCATTAAGTGCTATATTCACAATTTCCTTTTCTGCAATGACTTCTTCAATAGTTAGTAGTTGCTCTCTCAACTGAGAAATCCTCACAAAGTATGAGGCTACATTGTCATCCTTAGTCATCTTTGTGTCATGAAGATCGTTCTTCAGACTCATCACTTGTCCAGTATTTCTGACTCAAAAGAGGTTAGTTAGAGCATCATACATCTTCTTGGATGAGTCAAGATTGGATATGTAGGGTATCGAGTGATCTTTGACAGAATCCACAATGATACTCATAGTGTTGATGTCATTGTCCTTGAATTTCTCTAGTGCTCCAACATTCTGAGGTTCATTTTCTTTTCCTGCTTCAAACTATGGTTCCACGATCTTGTCCTTCACGATATCTAGAACCTTGTTCTTTTCAAGGATGAGGTCAATCATTGTCTTCCATGCTCTGAAGTTTGAAGCTCCTTCTAGCTTGTCCTTTGACTTCATAGATTAAGTCATGACTGCCTTTGACTTTGACTTTGACTTTGACCAGTCAAGCTTTGACTTTGACCCAAACATTCAACCTTGATGTTTTTTCTAGCTGAAGGTACCAAAAGGTGAGCTAGGCTAAGGCGCACTATAATATCCAAGAATTATGCCAAACTTCTCACTTGAAGTGCCCAAAGAGTTAGGTTAGGGTTTGCTGCAGCTGCAAAATCAGAAACCCTAGCTACAACTGCAACTGGTGCCACAACGAGCTTAACAAGGAACTGCCACTCTACCTTCCAACAGTTAGACTATCTTGAAGGTGGTGTGGGCCCATAACCTGTTAAAATATTCGATGTGCTCGTTTAACCATAGACAATATCTCAATATTGTCACCCAACCATGGGCATGCAGCCACCCCCGAGCATCGTAACCCTTTGACAGATAGAATGATTCCGGAAGCAGTACCACACCCAACAGATAACCAAGAAAGAGAGAGACACCTTTCTCCAAGGGTAGCACACCAAGCAGAAAGTCCAAACCAAAAACCAAGATCAATACCCAGCTGTAGTTGTTGCAACTGCACTCCTCCTCTAGACTTGCACACCACTTATCTGAGTGTGAGTGTGTGCTAAATGAACTCAAGCGCCCTCTTATAGTGCTCTTTGTCAACTGTCTGGGCCGACTTGTCCTTTTCGAGGCTAATACTCTAATATTAATTCTTTTATTGAGCCGATTTGTCTTCTAGGGGTTTTACACATTTGTTTAGGGTTTCTCTAGCTTCCAGAATATTCTAATCTATCAAGAGGTTTCTGTTAAATTTGGTAGCATCGACAGTCATTCTCCAATGAGAGGCCGTATGGGCCACCCTGAGGCTAGCCAGGGAGATTTGGAGAATCAACCAGTCTTGTGAGGTATTGACAAAAGCCAAGTGGAACGTACAACCTCTGTGAGTCAAACCAAAAGTCAAGACGAACGAGATGCTATGTAAGTCTAAAGCAAAAGTCAGGGGGAACGTACAACCTTTGTGAGCATAGATAGTCTATTGCAAAAGTCAGGCGGAACGTACAACCTCTGTGAGCATAGACATACTAGTGCAAAAGTCAGGGGGAACGTACAACCTCTGTGAGCCTAGTCAAGCCTTGTGAGCCATGAGAAAAAGTCAAGGCATCTAGCAAAAGTTAGGTTGAATATACAATTCCTATGAGCTAGAAACAAACGATATTCCTAATATTGCGAATGATATTATGTATTGATCTAGTGTGTTGGCAGGTGTAACATTATGCACCATGAAGAGAAATTCGAATTGACTTGTAAAGAGTTTAGTTGTAACTGAAGTCTCAAGTCTAGTTCTATTTTCGAACTAAAGTGTAATGCTGAGTTGTCACTGAAGTCTCAAGTCTAGTTCTATTTTCGAACTAAAGTGTAATGCTGAGTTGTAATTGAAGTCTCAAGTCTAGTTCTATTTTCAAACTAAAGTGTAATGCTGAGTTGTAACTGAAGTCTCAAGTCTAGTTCTATTTTCGAACTAAAGTGTAATGCTGAGTTAAGTCAAGCATGCTTTCAAACCTCTATTTTGAGCCCTCTCCTCTTCACTCCTTTATAAGCAGAGGTCGACCCCTCTCTTTTACACAGTTCTATGCAGGTCAAGGGTGAGGCATATAGAGGCACATATCAGTGAGATAGAGGGAGCATATCAAAGGCAACATATCTGTGCTGTAGATCAGCATAATAAAGGTGCATATAAGTGCTGTATATCAGCATATCAGAGGCGCAGATCTGTGCTGTAGATCAGCATAATAGAGGTGCATATTAGTGCTGCATATCAGCATATCAGAGGCACATATCAGTGCTGTAGATCAGCATAATAGAGGCGCATATCAATGCTGCATATCAACATATAGAGACAGCATAATTAGAGGCATGTATCTGTCAATTAGAGGCAGTTTCAGCAGCCCATATCAGAGCTGATATATCTCAGTGTTTGAAAGCAACTAGGATACACCTATATCGGCAAGGACTCTTAGGTAAGTTCTTTAAGAGCAGAGTATTCATGGTGGATGTTTGTAAGTGATCTTACATTATTAATGCAATGAAGGAATATTGTTTGCTAGGGTTTTTCTCCCTGTACAAGGTTATCCCAGGGTATATGTGTTGTTGATGTGCATGCTTACGTATCTACATGATTATTGCTATTCAGTTATGATTCTATATTGTTGAAATGTATTAAGCTGGAATCAAAGTGTTGAAGAATTCCAAGAAATAATCCGCATAAGAAATCAAGCTCATAATTTAACATGGTATTAGAGTTTAGGGTGTGTTAAGCTTGTTGAAGTGCAACGGCAGGTACACACAAATCCAGGCAAACTTGATTAAGTTTTGAGTGTCAGGTCCATGGCATCTTCCATTTCAGTCAGGGCCGAGGATAGGCTCGAAGGAGCTGCCAACTTAAATGTGTGGAAGCTTCGGATAACAAATATCTTGTAGGAGCATGATCTTGAGCAGTATGTGACCACAGTGGTGGAGGAATCCACTTCTAATGCAGGAAGAATAACTTTCAGGAAGAGTCAAGCAAAAGCTAAGAGAATCATATTTGACTCAGTCAAAGACAATATAATGCCAACGATGACTTTGTTAATCACTGTCAAGGACTGTATGGATACCTTGGTGAATCTATATGAGAAATAGGCTCCAAGTCAGAAAATGACACTTAAGCACAAGCTTAAGTATTTGAAGATGGATAAAGGTGAAACAGTAACATCGTTTTGTTCAAGGATATCCCAGATCAAAGATCAACTTTTGGTAACAGGGGTCATAGTGGATGATGATGACTTAGTGCATGCCATATTTGATGGTCTTCTTCATTGGAGACCTTCTTATCCAGTGTGAGTGGAGAGAGATTCAACCCATGTTTGTAAGGTTATGGCATGATTTTCTCAAAGAAGAGAGTCACACTGCTACCAAGGGCGAGGCAACCAGAGAAGAGCATTCAACATTAGCATCAAGATTCAAGGGAAAGAAGAAAGTCACTTTCCAGAAAGGCTCTCAGAGGAAGTCAAAAACCAAAGGTATGTTCAAAGGCAAGGGTATTGATATATCTAAGATTAAATGCTTTAGTTGTAATAATTTGGGTCATTTTGCTAAAGACTGTTGGTTTAGAAAGAAAAATCCAGGGAAAGGGAAACATCATGCCTCAATTGCTGAGGATGATGAATCCAAAAGAAAATAGAAAAGTCCTCCTAATGAGAGTCAAAATAGAAAAGACTATTACTTGGTTTTTGCCTTATCCAGTTCTGTTTTCACGGGGCTGAAAACTTGGTTAGTAGACAGTGGTGCATCAAATCACATGACATGGTACAAGGAGATCCTATCAGATTTCAAGACAAAATCTTTTGCAGAGCAGGTTGAGTTTGGGGATGACAAATGTTACAAGATTGAGGGTGTAGGCTCTATCTCCTTCAGATTGGAATCTGGGGCTAGACTTCATGTTGATGAAGTATTATATGTTCCAGGGCTCGAGAGGAATCTTCTATCAATTGCAACCCTTGAGGACAAGGGATATTGGGTGATCTTCAAGGACAAGAAGGCACTACTTTGGGCTAAAGGTAGCCACTTGAGTACAACAGAACCCATCGGGACTCGTAGAGGTGGATTGTACGTCGTGACAGGATAGGCAGTTCAGGCATTGGCTCATGATGCGACTAGCTCCAACGAATTGTGGCACAAAAGACTTCGACATCTTCATTACAAAGCACTTCCAGATCTACAGAACATGGTATGTGGCATGCCCTCTATTTCTCTTAGTAAAAATGAAATTTGTAAAGGATGCATGCTAGGTAAAAATATAAAGAAAGCATTTCCTAGTAGTGACAGTAGATCTCAGGGCATCTTAGATCTGGTTCATTCTGATGTATGTGGTCCCATGTCATCTCCCTCACTCAGTGGTTGTTTGTATTATGTCATTTTTATTAATGATTACTCAAGAAAATGTTGGATATATTTCCTTAAAGATAAAAGTGACACATTTGATAAATTTAAAGAGTATAAAGCCTTTATTGAAAAGCAGACAGGGAAACACATGAAAACCCTTAGAACAAACAATGGAGGAGAGTTTGAATCTCTCCAATTTTAGGATTTCTGCAAGTCCGCAAGACTCAAGAGATAGTTGACCGTGCCATATATCCCTCAGCAAAATGGAGTTGTTGAGAGGAAAAACAAGACAATTTGTGAGGTAGCGAAAGCAATGATGTTTGACTAGGATCTGCAAAATTATTTATGGGCAGAAGCTACCTCCACTGTCGTGTATATTCAGAACAGGTGTCCACATGCTATCTTGAAGGACAAGACTCCTGAAGAGGTCTTCTCAGGGATCAAACCTGAAGTAGGGCATCTAAGGATATTTGGGTGTCCAGTGTATATTCATGTCCCTAAGGAAAACATGACAAAGATGGAACCCTTAGGCAAGAAAGGGGTTTTTGTGGGGTACAATGAGAACTCCAAGGCTTACAGGATATATGTACCAGGTCAGAGTCAGATAGAGGTAAGCAGAGATGTGACTTTCCATGAGGAAGTTGCATTCAAGAAATCCAAAGGGAAGCATAAGCAGTTCAACCAGCTTCACCCTCTTCTGAAAATGAAGAGTCAGATGATCAGAGGGAGGAACCTCATGAAGGGCCAAGTAATGAGCCCCTAGAACCGACTGAAGAGTTAGAAAGAACTCTTGAAGAACCTCCAGCCAAAAGGATGCCAAGGTGGTTTAAAGAAACAATGCAGGAAGCAGAAAATATAGCTGCTCCCAAAGGAACTTTCAGGGAAAGTGAGAGGCCTCATAGGTTTGGAGGCTATGTTGCACTGATGAGCAGAATCAGTGATGCCGAACTTTCTTCATTTGAAGGAGAAGATAAAATACAAGTATGGAAGGATGCCATGCTTGAGGAATACGGGTCAATTCTAAAGAACAATGTCTGGGACATTGTGCCGAGGCCAAAGGACAAATCAATGGTCTCTTCCAAATGGATCTATAAGATCAAACATGCAGCTGATGTGTGTGTGGAAAATTTCAAAGAAAGATTTGTAGCCAGAGGCTTCACTCAGAAAGAAGGAATCGACTTTGAAGAGACTTGTGGTCTTGTAGCTAGGTATACCTCCATTCGAACTATTATTGCATTAACTTCAGTTCTTGGTTGGAAGCTACATCAGATGGATGTAAAAACAACATTTTTGGATGGAAAGATTGAATAGGAGGTCTTTGTGGAACAACCGGATGGTTTTGTACTGCATAACAAAGGCACTCATGTATGCAAGCTAAGGAAGGCCTTGTATGGTCTTAAACAGGCTCCCAGAGTTTGGTATGACAGGATTGATGGCTTTCAGAAAAGTGACGCTGATGCAAATCTGTACTTGAAGGTAAGAGGTAACCAACCTGTTATACTATTCCTGTATGTTGATGATCTCTTTCTAACAGGAGATGAAGGGCTAATAGTTTGGTGTAAGAGGGAGCTAACCTCAGAATTCGAGATGAAAGACTTAGGCTTGATTCATTACTTCCTAGGATTGGAAGTGTGGTAAAGACAGGGCGAGATATTTCTGGCACAAGGAAAATACACAGTGGATGTATTAAAGAGGTTTGGTATGATGGATTGCAAATCCATGTCTACTTCGATGGTTACCAACCAAAGGAAGCTGCATGATTCTGATACATGTTCAGATTTGGTGGATCCCACCATGTATAGGAAGCTGATTGGATCATTGATGTACATGATCCACACTAGCCTAGATATGCTATGCAATGATTGCAATGAGTCCGTTCATGACTGAACCGAGACAAAGACACTGGGTGGCAGCAAAGCACATCTTGAGATATCTCAGAGGGACCATTACCTATGGTCTAAGATATACATCTAGTGGTGGTTTATTTTTGCATGGGTATGCAGATGCTGACTGGGCAAGAAGCCCAGTGGATCGTAAGAGTACTTCCGGATACTGCTTCAGTTTAGGATCCGCTATGATCTCTTGGTCAAGCAAGAAACAAGGGTCCATTGCACAGAGTACAACAGAGGTTGAGTACATTACAACAAGTGATGCTAGCAAGGAAGAAGTATATCTCAGAAAATTGGTTTCTGGGTTGTTTGGTGACAAGCTCGAGATGACGGTGGTTCACTGTGATAATCAAAGTTGCATAAAACTGACAGAGAACTCGATATTTCACGACAGGTCAAAACATATTGACATGAAGTACCACTACATTCGAGACTTGGTCCAGAGAAAAACTATAAAGTTACAGTACATAGCCATGAGCAAGTAGGTAGCTGATATCCGGACCAAGCCTCTGACCTCGAGACAGTTTTTGTAGCTGAGAGGCAAGCTTGGTGTGGCTGAGAATGACTGCCTCGCTGAGAGGGAGTGTTAAATTTGGCAGCATCGACAATCATTCTCCAATGAGAGGCCATATGGGCCACCCTGAGGCTAGCTAGGGAGATTTGGAGAATCAACTAGTCTTGTGTGGTATTGACAAAAGCCAGGGGGAACGTACAACCACTGTGAGTCAAACCGAAAGTCAGGACGAACGAGATGCTATGTAAGTGTAATGCAAAAGTCAGGGGGAACATACAACCTCTGTGAGCATAGACAATCTAGTGCAAAAGTCAGGGGGAACATACAACCTCTGTGAGCATAGACAGACTAGGGCAAAAGTCAGGGGGAACGTACAACCTCTGTGAGCCTAGTCAAGCCTTGTGAGCCATGAGCAAAAGTCAAGGCATCTAGCAAAAGTTAGGTTGAATATAAAATACCGATGAGCTAGAAATAAACGATATTCCTAATATTGCAAATGATATAAATGTATTGATCTAGTGCGTTGGCACGTGTAACATTATCCACCATGAAGAGATTCGAATTGCCTTGTAAAGAGTTTAGTTGTAACTGAAGTCTCAAGTCTAGTTCTATTTTCGAACTAAAGTGTAATGCTGAGTTGTCACTGAAGTCTCAAGTCTAGTTCTATTTTCAAGCTAAAGTGTAATGTTGAGTTGTAACTGAAGTCTCAAGTCTAGTTCTATTTTCGAACTAAAGTGTAATGCTGTGTTGTAACTGAAGTCTCAAGTCTAGTTCTATTTTCGAACTAAAGTGTAATGCTGAGTTAAGTCAAGCATGCTTTCACACCTCTATTTCGAGCCCTCTTCTTCACTCCTTTATAAGCATAGGTCGACCCCTTTCCTCTACACAGTTATATGCAGGTCAAGGGTGAGGCATATAGAGGCGCATATCAGTGAGACAGAGGCATCTAGCAAAAGTCAAGGCATCTAGCAAAAGTTAGGTTGAATATAAAATACCTATGAGCTAGAAATAAACGATATTTCTAATATTGCAAATGATATAAATGTATTGATCTAGTGCGTTGGCACGTGTAACATTATCCACCATGAAGAGATTCGAATTGCCTTGTAAAGAGTTGAGTTGTAACTGAAGTCTCAAGTCTAGTTCTATTTTCGAACTAAAGTGTAATGCTGAGTTGTAACTGAAGTCTCAAGTCTAGTTCTATTTTCAAGCTAAAGTGTAATGTTGAGTTGTAACTGAAGTCTCAAGTCTAGTTCTATTTTCGAACTAAAGTGTAATGCTGTGTTGTAATTCTCAACTAAAGTGTAATGCTGTGTTGTAAATGAAGTCTCAAGTCTAGTTCTATTTTCGAATCAAAGTGTAATGCTATTAAGTCATGCATGCTTTCACACCTCTATTTCGAGCCCTCTTCTCTTCTCCTCTTTATAAGTATAGGTCGACCCCTTTCCTCTACACAGTTCTATGCAGGTCAAGAATGAGGCAAATAGAGGAGCATATAGTGAGATGAGGCAGTATATCAAAGGTAGCATATCTGTGCTAGATCAGCATAATAAAAGGCAGAATTTCAGTGCTGTATATCAACATATCAGAGGCACAGATCTGTGCTATAGATCGACATAATAGAGGCGCATATCACTGCTGCATATCAGTGCTGTAGATCAGCATAATGGAGGCACATATCAGTTCTGCATATCAGCATATAGAGACAACATAATTAGATGCATGTATCAGTCAATTAGAGGCAGTCTCAACAACCTGCTATCAGAGCTGATATATCTTAGTCTCTGAAAGCAACTAAGATACATCTATATAAGCAAGTTCTCTTAGGTCTCTGTCAAGTCATAGTCAACTTGGTAAGCTCTTTAAGAGCAGAGTATTCATGGTGGATGTTTGTAAGGGATCTTACATTATTAATGCAATAAAGAATATCGTTTTGTTGGGGTTTTTTCTCCCGTACAGGGTTTCCCCAGGGTATATGTATTATTGATGTTGATGTGCATGCTTACGTATCTACATGATTATTGCTATTCAGTTATGATTCTATATTGTTGAAATGTATTAAGCTGGAATCAAAGTGTTGAAGAATTCCAAGAAATAATCCGCATAAGAAATCAAGCTCATAATTTAACAGTTACACATGGAGGTTGATACCTCCCGCAGCTACCATAATATCAACATTTGGTAGACCTTATTATTATTTTATTTACGAGGGTTTTGGGCTCATCTCTATTTAAAAAGAAGCCCCCTCATTGTAATGGTTGTGGAGAATTGGAGAGAAAGCTCTACCATCTGGCTTGTTCTGGATCATTTTATGAAGGTTATTTGAATGTGAGAGTTTTCTAGACGTTGTGTCTGTTCATCTACTTCCTCTTGCTGATTTAATGTTGCTGGAAGCTATTCTGAATGTTGCTGCAATAAAGATTCTTTCTAGGGCAGATTTGTCAATGAGGAAAAGCGTTGTCTGAGGTGCAATCTATTCAATCTTTTGATGTTTTACTTTGAGTTTCTATCAATTATATTATATCATTTCATTGAAAGGGTACCTGATGTTTTCATCTTGAAGTAGAATAGGTCTTTATTCTCATAGCATGTGCATAAGTAGAGTACCTTGATTAAGGGCCTGTTACTGTTTGAACTTTCATCCAATGTGTCAAAGTCCTAATTCACAAGGTTAAGATGTAAGAACAACTTGGAGAGGTTATCCAATTGCACCATGATAACTCTCTCCCCCTCTTTTGATTGGTTCCTTTCCAACTAAAGGGGGGAATCCCTAATATTAACTCTTGAATGAGGATAGCTAAATCAAAGGGGTGTCAAGAGGCTTAGTATAAATCTGGTTTTATTATGATATGTTACGCAAAATTCAGATTTATTGGATGTAAAACAAGTCTAACAAAAGATGCTAAAGAAAGAGGAATTTTAGGATTGTTGGTGGAGATTTGAAGTTTGATTTTGAATTTTAGGATTTTTAGATTTTGACCTAAATATGATTTTTAGGTCAAGTACATGCACAAAAAAACCAAGATGTCTAGGGTATAAGATGGTTGGAAATTTTTACAAGCTATCACAAAACCCTAAATTTACCCTAAAACATAAAATAAATATGGTAGAATTTTGGAATTAAGATTGACTAGATGGGAAAAGTCAAGTGCCTACTATTTGTTTTTTGGGCATATGGGGTCAACTAAGGACTCCTTTGAGATGATATAAGTAGATCTAGGGTGATATCTAGGATTGTCCACTACAAACCCTAGAAGATCCACCTAGTGCCTTACAAACTTCAAGATGTTTCAAGGGCAGATACTCCACTAGTTATTTTCCAAGAATTATGAAGAAGTGACTTATTCAAGAAAGACACCAAGAGAGTGCACCACCACCACTAGACAAGTAAAACTACATTTGAAAATCATCCATAAACAATCATCCAATAGATCAAGTGAGACCACTTACTCAAGATATCGATTCATCTTCAAAACCCTAGCCAAGAGCATCCATGAAAATTTAAAAGCAATCCAAGAAGTCGCTCTTGTTATCCATCCATAGAAAATATAGATGAAGAAAAGCAGACAAGTAATTGTTCTCCACAATTTCTAGCAATGATTCACAAATGAGAAATGCTTCTCTGTTTATATGAGAGATCAAACACTTCTCATTAAAATAACAATATTTTCCTAGTAGAAGCCCTAAGAAAATATAAAATTGCCTTTGTCTCTTTACAAACCCTAGAGATAAGGTCACAATACATAAAATATTCATGATACAAGAGTGGATAGGTCAAAAGACCCCTAATGATGCTCCCAAGATGAAGTAAGGTGCTCAAATGCTAAGACGTCCCCCATAAATGCATTCTCAAAGTCACACGTGTGGTCTCCCAAGGGTGGAAGACTCACTCAAAATGGTGTGAAGAGGAATGTTCCCTCCAAAGGGTGCAACGTTTCATCCTCCAAGTGTAAAGTCATGTCCAAAAGGTGCAACGTCCCCTCAAAAAAGTGCCACGTCCTCTCACAAGGTGCTAGGTCATCTCAAAGTATGACGTCCAATGTCCTCCATCATAAGTGGAACGACCGCAATCAAGTGTGCAAGGGGCCTTCTCAATGTCCTCCAAAGGACCAAGTCTCATATCCATGCAAAGTACATTGTGCAAAGAGGGGCTTAAGTGATCCAATGTAGCCATCAATCTGTAGGTATGTACGCAAGTCCAATACAACATAAGAAGTGAGTCATGTCAAATGTAAATGCCATTAGGTAGATCACATTAAACGTCGTCTTCAAACTTCACAATAACTCTTAGAATTCATACAATTTGCTAAGTTTAGGTATGGGAGGGTTATCATTAGCCTCTATTACATGTGCCAGTACTGAAGAAAAGAAGTATTTCCCAAGAAACCCATCAAGGAGCATGTGTAATGATAGATGGTATGGTTTGGGGTTGACTTGATGAGTGGTATTCCATAATCATGTGAAGTTATGTAAGATATTCATCCACATGAGCACCTTTGTAATGAGGGAGCACTTATGCAATGAGTTGCCCTTTCCTCGGTACCCTGTCTTTCCAAACCACCTTTTTCCGATTTCTTTATTCATTGAACCTTTTTTGGATTTTGACTTTTTCTTTGCTTTATTTAGTCCTTTTTTAGGTGTGCATTCATTGTATAGGACTTGGGGTGATGGCCGCATAGCGAGGGGGCATTGCTCATGCTTTGTTTTCTTTGGTTCTTTATCATTTCTTTTCTTTTCATTTCCTTTGCATTTTGATTTTAGCATCTTGCTCTTTCTCTTTATTTTTTAATTAAGCTGCATCAACCTCGAGCATTCAAGTTCCTTCTTCTCATGGGATTATGAAGCGTGAACCTATGTGTGTGACATATGACAACCTATTCAAAAGAGGGGACAATGGAAAGCGGGAAAGATGGAGAATGTTATGTATGGATTGAGATATGGACATGCTATCCCTGTCAAAGCCCCCTAGTAGTATAACTCTACCCAAGAGTGGCACCACTTAGCTAGTGGATGATGATGACTACCAAGGTGAAACAAGGCAAAAGGCACAAATTTAGAGCGTCACGAACCATTATCCGACTCAACCCATGGTCACTACTTTCATCTCAAGTACATAAGGCATGAACACTTAATATGAAGCAATGAAACAAGGTACCTCATGTAATGTCTGGCACCATAATCAGCAGATGGGAGTGAGCATAATCATCAGTTGGGAGTGAGCTGAGCATAATGTGGGAAGCATCGTTGATCAATTGTCTGTGGAGAACTATGGATTTCGTCTGCAAGACTGTTGTCCGTGATATGGATCATAGGAGAACAAATCTTCTCTAGTTACCCCTAGATGTGAGGAGGTAACATCTGGCTCCAACATGGGGATGTGCTCACCGTAGAGCGCATGAGAACCTCAACAATCTCTGGAACTCCAAGACCTGCACTCTGCATCAATCCTAAAAAATCTTGCTACATCTCACCATAAAACCCATAGTTTTTAAACTCGGAACCGGACATTGACTCGATCATCTATCAACTTGGACATCGACTCAGACCGATTTGATTTCAATGATTCAGTTCAATAAAAAATACATAAACTAATAAAATTTTAATGAAAAAAATATTTAAAGCTTTCAAACCATGATTCCAAACCATTAAAGACAAAATATGAAAAGTTTGTTCATCTATATACCATGTAAGGGTGTATATATTAAAATGGCACTGAGTGCAATACTTATCAGTTGCAAAATACATAATCAGTGAGGCTCTAAATTGCCTCTAGAGTCCATAAAACATGCAACAACTACAAGTTACTAATCTACTACATATCATTGATCAACATGATCAATCATCAAACTCATCACCACTGCTAGAAATGGGATCATCAACGACAACTACAAAATCATTCTCCGACTTAGATATAGTGTTTTTGAGAACTAATGCAATGCAATTTGAATGGTTCTCTCTAATTTTGCTGGTGTAAAGTTTCTGCAACTGCTTTATGCATGTTTACTAACATGGTATGAGAGCCACAATAGAGGTGGGCATCTGGGACATGATGAAGATTGGAGAAGCATGACTGAAGATTGTGTCATCATACCAACGAGGAATTGTTATTGAGTAATTTATTTTCACATGAAGGGCAGAAGAAGAATCAACCTAAGATGAGAGTTAAGAAGACAAACAACAACCATAGTCTGTAACAGGTAGGTAACAAGCATCATACAAGCCTGTAACAACAATACAATGTTAGAACAAGAAGAGAAACCAAGATCAGAACCTGAATAGACTCGCAGAAGACAAAATTTGGGTGTAGGAGGCATGTAGGTTGTAGCCCAATGTAATGACTTGTAACAGGTCTGAAAGTGTGCACATATCTTGAGATAGGTTAGCGCAGTCATGCAGAATAGTGCACATATCTTGAGATAGGTTAGCGCAGTCATGCAGAATAGTGCACATGCATCCAATAGGCTGAGCAGGCACGGATTTGGCCGGTTCAGCTGATTAGGTATCGAACCGGTCACCGAGTTGAGTTGAAGGCCGGTTCGACTCGACCAACCATCTGCTCGGCCGGTTGGGCCGTTGGATATCAACTTGGGCCAGTTTTAAAAACTTGGATAAAACCATTAGCAACAAAGGGCAGGGGGATACAATCCCCCTAATATATGGAAAATATAAATGAAATGCGACATAAATATTTATTTCATTGTACATATGAAATTTTTTCTTTTCTTTTCTTAGACAAGACTAAATGAAAATGAAACTAAATATAAATGCATAAAGTCAAGCGATAAATGGAAACAAGCAAGTAAACACAATCAAGATGTATATAGGAAACACACCACATGACCTATAACTACCCTACCTAATGCTATAGCTAACAAATCAAGTGCCAGATGCAAAGTAAAGCTTGAGAAGCTGTCCATTAATCGACAAAGACAACTTCTCTCTGTCAAGGCTTGTTAGGTAGAAAGAATTAACTCCAACCTTTCTCTCAATTTTATAAGGACCGAGCTAAAGACCACCAAACTTCTTGTGCATACTTGGCTTTTCCTTTCTTTTATTGCACATGAGTACACGATCTCCCTCTTCAAGATATTTCTATTTTTCTTTATGATCAAATGTTTCTGTGATTTTATCTTCATTTCTTACCATTTGATCAAAAGCATTCCTTCTAGATTCATTCAACTCTACAAGTTGATCAATTCTTCCTTGTAAGGGCTCTTGATATGTTATGAAATGTTGCATAAGATAAAATACATGAATTTGGAGGTTAATATGCAATTTTGCTTCCATTCCATACACTTATTCAAAAGGACTATTCCCAGTGGAAGTCTTAGTTGTGACATGGTTCGCCCATAGTGCGTATTTGATCTTGCTATCCTTATTCTTTTTATTATCAGCCACAATCTTTTTAATGATATTCATGAGTGTCTTATTACTAGATTCGGCCAATCCATTTCCTTGTGGGTAATAATTAGAAGAATGAGACAACACAATTTGATACTTGAAGCAAAAATTTGCCATAGCCAAAGAACTAAAATCCTTTGCCTTATCAATGGTGATTTTGGCTAGGGCATGAAATCTTGTGATTATTCTGTCTTCAAGGAAATTCATTACAACTTCTTCAGTTGCCTTCTTCGTTTGTATGGCCTCTACCCACCTAGTGAAATAATTTGTAGTAGTTAGGACCTTGTTATATAGATAATGCACCTCACAAAACCATTAGTAGCAAACCATGTGCTAGTACAATAGCATGTGTCAATACAATGTGCTCAAGCCAAACCATGAGATAGAACAAGAAGCACCCTCAATACCATGGTTTAAAAACATTTTGAGCCAATAAAATAATAATTCATGAAATAACCACCTCAACCAACTCAAACACGTGAGTGGATCAGTCAAAGAGAAGAGTTGCGGTTCACAAGATGCTCTAACCATCCTCATGTGTGGCTAAGAGAGAGAAAACACGCCCTACACTTGCGGCTCCATAATGCGGGCGCAGACCTATTTTGAGAAGGAAGTCTATTTTGGGCACATCCCTATTTTTGGAGAAAGATCAGTTTTGGGGAAAGACCTATTTTTGGAAATGAAGACCTAATTTTGGAGCTCGTGCAACAAGTGGAAAGAAAACAACATACATAAAAAGAGGAAAAACAGCATGCAGGAGGAAAAACGACGTGGCGCGCACGCAAACAAGCCTAACCTTGATAGGGTTAGGGTTTTGGACAAGATTGTAACAACTACAAGCCGAGAAAATAGTATAAATAAGGACCTAGGAGGGCTAGGAGAGGATATAGATATGAACAGGTGTGAGATGAGAGATACAGAGAGGTCAATTAATATCATAACAAAGAGAGTTGATTATTGTGATTTTGTAGATTAAATAAAAGAGCAGAGAAGCCAGATCTTTGTGGACGTAGCCCCAGGAGGGGGTGAACCACGGTAAACCTTGTGTTCTGTGTGATTGTTAATGAATGTTTACTTTCTGTTGATCATTAGCTTATGAATGAATGGTTAAACTAGCTATATCAACATGCATGCATAGGTGTAAAGATGATTAAACCATAGAAGTACTTGAATAATTAACAAGGATAATGCATACAGAAGGAAGAACACAATCCCAGATCCCCACTCACTCCTAGACTGCAAACACTTGAGTATTGCAGTCACCCATTATAGCTATCTCGGGTGAGACTGCGTTGTGCACCCTGTGCGTAGCGTTGCCTTATGGTGTACCAGGAGGGACGATAGTTTTGAGGGTTTTGTTGGAAACCTGTTGAGATACGAACCTGGGTCAACCCAAGAAAAAGTAAGAGAGAAACAACCAACAAATGGTTTTGTTGCTAGCTGGAACTGCATAGGATTGAGTGGACGAGATCCGTGGAGAATGGAAGTATAGAAGGGAATGTTCAGGCCATGGAATCCAATGAATGCAGAGATTGAAAGATGGTTGAAAACAAAGGAACTTGAGTTTTCGTAGAAGGACAACAAAAACCCTAAGTTAACACCGCGCAAATATCTCGACAAATACGTGTTTAGCGACTTGCATGAGGTATTTTTCTGTGATTTCCTGCATTTGTTGCAGGCTTGGTTATTGAGGTTATAGGACAAACACCCTACAAATCCAATTAGACAACTGGAGTGGAATCCTGTGGAGATCACGCAATTACAACAAGTTTATAACAAATTTACGCATGCAGTAGATTTCTGGTTAGACAATATTGTTGCAGGGTTTATCACCGAATTTGTAGTAGATACCGCGAAGTCTTAGACTGCAGCAGAGCAAGATTTTCTAAAAGGACCCAGATGTAGGTACATCAGATCGCTGTATACTTCAATCAAGATTTTACTGTATGACAATGGTGTGATTACCATGGAATCAGACAGCTAAACTTCCCTGCGTGCATGGGGGAAGGGGGGAAGCACTGATAGGAGGTTGAGATATGCTATAGGAGATGGATAAGGGAAAGAAGAAGGAGGCCATGGACCCAATCATGATGGAAGAAGACCAGATAAAGCAAATAATGACAAAAGATGGAAAGACGCATAGTGGAGTACTCTACCAATATAAAATGAATAACAAGAAGAGAACCATAGCCAATAGAGAGGGCTTGGCAAGTGACGAAGAAGAGGTAGAGGATCTTTGGGCTGTGGAGCAGATTGAGGAAATCTTGCATGCAACGTATGAAAGGAAAACAAGAGGTCCAGGGTTAGGAACATAAGGCAAAATTCCAATCCAGATCACCGTCGGTGTGGAACCTACAACCCCATGTGCGACTAATACACTAGAAAGAACACCAACCTTTAGACAACCGGATTTTAGTGGAAGATAAGCAACATGACAGGGATCCAATCAAGGAGCATCCACTGGGGGAGCTAGTTCAGGAGGTAACAGTGAATTGTCTACACCGCGCGGAGGCAGTAGTTCAACGTAGTTCAAAATGGCAGGACATGATCCCACGATCAGATTACCAGAACTTTGGGGAGAGGCACCAGAGGACCCTGAAAAGCACTTATTCATTTATGAGAAGATCTGGGAAGCAAAGCAGATCACAGATGAGGATACAAAACTCGCGCAGTTAGCTATCACACTAAGAGACCGTGCACTGGACTGGTACATGAGCCTAGATGTAAACAGTCCACAGGGAGTACCAAAGATTATTGCAGATGTGAAAAAACTATTGGTAAACAAATTTTAGAAGCCCAACTCAGAAGACCAGTAAATGAATGAAATGATTGAAATCAAGCAAAAACCAGGTGAGTCTGTTTGGGAGATTGATCAGAGGTTCAAACCTTTGAAAGGTAAGTTGAAATATGCAATTACTGACATGCAACATAGGCACTTATTTGTGAACTCACTGTTACCACACTTGAAATACCCGTTAAGACAACAAAAGTTCCAAACTCAGGCAGAGGCTCTGCTAACAGCCTTACAACTGGAAGAGAACCAATATCAGAAGATAGATCCAACAATAGAGGAGCTGAAGGAGGATCTGAAGAATCTAACATTTCAACTTAACTAAAATAAGGGTAAAGCGAAAAGAGAAGTTGTTTGGTGTACCCTATGCAGGACAAAAGGACACCATAAGGACATATGTACAACTTTTGCGCAATATATGGCAACGGGTGTACCAAACCCCTTGCCAACAGGAGGACCATGGTGCGAGATTTGTAAAACGCATGGGCATGATCTATATCATTGTCCAGTGATGCAGAAGTATAAGATAGTATCCAAAAGTTCATATTGCAATTTTTGCAAGTTAGTGGGTCATGATGATAAGAATTGTAGAACGATGGAGCTGACGAGAGAAAGAACTTCAGATACTTATAGGGTGCAAGCAGAAATGATGACAGGACAAGTCACACCTTAGTTCAGCTAGGTACCACCACCATACAACAATGCATAACAACAGTACAATAATGCGCAGCCACAGTATAACTCCACGCAGTATAACAAGGTATCCCAGTACAACGCACCACGAGGAGATCGAGGTGGATACAGAGGTGGAGGACGAGGAAAATGAGGATTTGGACAAGACAGAGGACCAATAGTGTGCCACAACTGCCAACAACCAGGACATTATGCAAGGGATTGTCCACTTGCACCAACAACATGTATGTACTGTCACGCAACAGACCATGACACAAAAGACTATCCAACACTCTTGGGAAAGATCCAAGAAAAAATGAACGAGAACAACTAGAATGTCCAGTGGATTTCTGCAGAAGCCAATGATGATGGGAGAAACATCAATATAGTCACTTGAGGAGGAACCAAGACAGGAATTGATGCAACAAAATAAGATCCAGCGCAACACCAATGGGTTAAGAAGAATACTGAGCCACAGAAGCAGTTTGATGCACGAAAAGAAAAGGAAACATTTAAGGAGGCTAGACATGAGTTTCTCAAGCAAAATGTTGCGTCCACATCAGCCACGCAACAAACTCAGAACTCACCAATGTATGAGATGCCATCCTCAATGGACCATACCAGTGAAGGACAACCTTTAGAGCAAGTAAGTACCATAAAGACTTTTCTGCAATCCCGTGTTAAGTTATTGAGTGATCCATCATCTGTTAAGGTCTTACAAAATCTGCTAGAATGATGCAACACAGAGGTAGAAGGGAAATTAGAGCAGAAAACAATCAATCATATCCATACAAGAAGAAGGACAAACAAAGAATTCAAACTAAATGCTAATATTGGGGATTTCAGCATGGGAGATATTATACTGGACTTAGGCTCTGAAGTAAATGTCTTACCTAAGAAGACATGGCAGTGTATGGGAGAACCCACACTAGGCTATTCACCTGTCCATTTGAAATTAGCAAATCAACACAGAGTGTTACCAATTGGAAGGCTTAAAGGTGTGACAGTGTATTTGGATGGAGTGCGCACTACGACATATTTTGAAGTAATAGAGATAGTAGATGGTACAACACCTTAACCAACATTGCTTGGATTGGATTGGGCATTTGATAACCAGGCTGTAATCAACCTGCAGACAAGAAAAATTCTTTTGAATCAGGCGAATATAGAGTCATTGCACCATTGGATCCTTTAGAAGGAGAAAGGTTTGTAGAGGCCAATTGTTTGGATCTGGAAGAAATAAACCAGATGTACAGAACCACTGCGTGAGAAGAGGATTATGTTAACCCAACTGCAGATGGGGTACTCAGTTGGAAAAACGTTACATCATGCGCTTTCGACTCAGACACGGGTTTGGAGAATTGACAACAACAACTACATGAAGTGTCCACAAGGAGGTGCGCAAGAATAGATCATGCAGTAAGATGGGTTGATACAGAGATAAGAGAAGCTACTAGTTTTCATGGGCTAAATGACTTCGAGGAATTCTTGACAAAATATAAAGAGGAAGTGTTAGAAAATCAGAGGCTCTTAGCCCTAGATATTGCACTCAAGGCAACACCTGCAAGATGGTGGGTGGTGCACAAAGAAACAATTCATGACTGGTATCAATGTAAACGACTATTGCGCATTAGATTTGGTTCAGAACCAGGGAGCAATAGAGTCCAAAAGTATGATGGGAAAGGCACACCAGTTGAACACTTGGAGAAGTGCAGAACACAGTGGAGGATGACAACACTAGAGGAATGGCCTCATCACTTTATCCGTACAATGGAAGGGATCCCAGGAAACTGGTATATAGACCAGGGGATGCACAGAGGCACTACAGAATGAACATGATTACAACAGAATTTTGTAGTAACCTTCTCATTTGAATATGAGAACCCCAACATTGATTCAACGTTGAAGTTAATACGAGGAGTGGTATTTATTGATGAACCAGAGGTTGAAATCATGACAGAATATCAACAACAAAACAAACAGACAGGTAAAGACTTACTCTCATGCTATCATGTCGAAGAGGAAGCACCAGATGAAGATGACCCATGCAACATCCAGATTACAGAAATTGAAGGAGAGAGAGAGGTGGAAGGTCCATCTCTGGAGTTAGAAGTATTTGCTGCACCAATCAAAGTTAAGAAAGTCAACATTGGGACGAATGACAATCCTAAAATGGCAACTATTGTAGACTATTGGGATGAGCAAACAGTAGAAAGAATAACAAATTTACTGCGCGGATACAGTGACCTGTTTACAACAACCTTTACATAGATGAAAGACATAGAAGGGGAGCTAGGTGAGATGAAGATACCCCTCAAACCTAAGGCTAGGCCTGCCAAGCAAAGACCTTACAGACTGAATCCAATGTATAAGCAGAAAGTGAAAGCAGAAATTGACTGAATGTTGGAAGCTGGTATCATAGAACCAGTGGGGGAATCTGAATGGATCAGTCCTATGGTAGTCCAAGAAAAGAAGCAAAGGGGGATAAGGACTGGTGTAGATCTGAGGAAACTCAATGATGCTTGCTTACATGACCCTTACCCTACCCCTTTTACAAATGAAGTCTTAGAGATTGTGGGAGGCCAGGAAGCATATTCATTTACATATGGATTCTCAGGTTACCATAAGATCAAAATAGCTTCAGAGGACATGTATAAGACTACTTTTGCTACAAAATGGGGATCCTACCAATATACAGTCATGCCATTTGGGTTGAAGAATGCACCAACTATATTTTCAAGGGTAGTCATAACTGCTTTTAAGGAATTCATACACCAGTTTCTAGAAGTATATCTGGATGACTGGACTGTATATAGTATGTTAGAGGACCATGTAGAAGTGTTAAGACTAATGTTGGAAAGATGCAGGCAATGTCAGATATCATTAAACATCAATAAATGCATTTTTGGTACACCTTTTGGGATATTGTTGGGAGATATAGTGTGTAAACAAGGTTTACTAGTGGACCTTACTAACATTGCAGTCATTGTAAATTTACCACCACCAAAATCAATGCGCCAGTTAAGAGCAACACTAGGACATACAGGCTATTACAGGAAGTTTATAAAGGGGTATGCACAGATTACTGCACCAATGGAAAAACTGTTAAAGGAGGACACTAGATTTCAGTGGAATGAGGACTGTTAGCAAGGATTGGACACTCTAAAGGAAAAGATGGTGACAACACCTATATTAGTATTTCCAGATTGGAAAAAGACATTTCATGTGCACGTAGATGCATCGACTATAGCACTTGGAGCAATTCCGACGCAACCAGGAGCAGGGGAATTAGACCATCCTATAGCCTTTGGAACCAAAAAGTTGTCAGAATCTGAGCAGAATTACAACACCATAGAAAGAGAAGGCCTAGCTATGGTATATGCACTTCAGAAATTCAAGCACTATTTACTGGGTAAACACTTTAAAATATTCATAAACCATTATGCCCTCAAATATCTAGTCAACATGCCAGTGTTGGGGGGGAGGAACTGTAGATGGCTATTATTATTCCAAGAATTCGATTTCGAAGTGATAGTCAAACCAGAGAAGCTGAATGCAGGACCTAATCACCTGTCAAGGGTAACCAATGGAGAATAACCTATTAATTTGGAAGACAACTTCCTTGATGCAGAGTTATTTTCAGTACAAATAGATGATGAATACTTCACTGATATTATTGGATACTTAAGTACAGGGGTTACGCCACAAGACTTTAGCACCGCGCAGAAGAAAAACCTGGTAGTCAGAGTTGCAGACTATTAACTCATTTCAGGTCATTTATACAAGATGGGCGCAGATAGTATTTTGAGAAGGTGTGTATTGGAACATGAACAGCTCAGAATTTTGGCAGAGGCTCATGAAGGTATAGCCGAAGGACACTATGCAGGCAAAGCCACCGCGCAAAAATTATTACACGTAAGATTATGGTGGCCAACAGTCCATAAAGATGCCAAGGAATATTGCCAGAACTGTGATGTCTGTCAGAGGGTTGGGAAACCCAACAGAATGGATGAGATGCCCCTAAGACCACAAGTAACTATGCAGGTATTTGACAAATGGGCAATAGACTTTGTTGGACCTATTAATCCACCAACAAAAAGGTCAGGAGCTAGATATATCATTACTGCCACTAAATACTTAACGAGATGGGTAGAAGCAACACCAGTCAAAGATTGTAGCACAGAGACAACAACAAACTTCTTATTTGAGCAAGTGATCCCCAGAGTTGGATGTCCCAGGATATTGATGAGTGACCAAGGCACTCATTTTATTAATAACACCATCAGGACGATGACTGAGGAGTTTGAAGTCTATCACCAGAGGAGTACACCATATCATCCTCAGGCAAATGGAACAATAGAAGTTTTCAATAAGATTTTGGAAAATGCATTGACTAAGATTTGCAATGTTAATAGCGATGATTGGGACTTGAAAATACCAGTAGTACCGTGGGCATACATGACCACATGCAAGAAGTTGACAGGACAGACACCATTCAGACTGGTGAATGGGCAGGAAGCAGTGGTGCCATTAGAATTTCTGGTACCCAGTCTGTGCGTAGCAACAATTACCAACATGACAGAAAGAGGCGCAGTACAGGAGAGGCTAAGCCAACTAATGGAAATGGAAGAGGACAAGATTCTGGCAGGATTTCACCAGGAAGTACATAAATCAAGGGACAAAGCCTGGCATGACAAACATATTAAAAAGAAGAGCTTTAGGGAGGGAGACTTAGTTTTTCTCTATGATAGCAAATTTTTGCAACACCTTGGTAAGTTTAGAATGCATTGCCTAGGGCCATATGAAGTAAAGACTATCACAGATGGGGGATCTGTACAACTAAAGGACTTGGGAGGAACATAACTGAAAGGAATGATTAACGGTAGTCGACTGAAACCATATAGGGACGGTCGACCTACTAACCCTTAAAAGTTACAGTGTAGTAAGAAAGTCATGTATATAGTGTACTATAGTAGATATTATGACAGAAAAATGATAAAAAAAATAAAAAGGGGAAAAAGAAGGAAAAAAAATACAAAAATAGAAAAAGAAGAAAAACACAAAAAGAAGCAGAAGTTGACTGAACCACAGGAAAGTGTGAAAAAAGTCACGCACAACAATTACGGCGACAACATTGGAAGACAATGCGTAGAAAAAATTACACTCAACGCAAATGCACGCAAAAAGTGAAAAACAGTTATGACTGGGTCTATAAAGGGCGGAAAGCAGACGTTAGTTCAACACTTAGTGATTTTTGAGCACAGAGCAAGATACAAAGTGCGTGCCCTAGCTAGAATTGTACGAAGAAGCAAGCGAGTGTGCGAATTAGATAGAAGATTACACCACCAAAGTTCCGCACTCCAGGCCAGTATGTACGGTTTACTCGACAGGGCCAAAGGCGCAAGGAAAGAATGAGACGACCTGAGAATGTGGTCGAGCTTGAAGATGTAACTACTTCGGACACAGAGTCAATCAGCTCGACACAGGTTGAAGAGGAAACATCGACAATGCCGCAAGGGGAAGTAGGGTAGAGTTTCGGGACTCAGAATGGTATCTCGAACCCTAATCTTGAAATGCCTAAACCTGATGAAACGACAGGTCAGCGACAGGGCCATGACGGAGAAGAGGTGTTGGTTGAGGACATCACTAACCAGCCGGACTCCGAGAGGGAAGAAGTGGACACGAAAACAACAGAGGCATGCCCATTTGTTGTTGGGCAGAAAAGAAAGGCACAGGACGCCACGAACATCACACTTCCATATGTCCCAGATGCTGTGGTCACTGTGGATGATATCCTTGGAAAAGTACCAAAACTTAGGTACTCGGACCACAATGTGCGCGATGCGACCAAATTCCCAGATTTGGCCGAAGAAACCTACTTAGAAAACCTAGGCGAAATTAGACCCGTAGGTAAACAGATAATGGAGCCTGCACAGTGGATAATGGGGCTGTAGAACTCCGACATAATGAACCTCTTGGATATACCGCACTTCGGGCACGGTAAAAACGTCGGGCTCTGTGTCAAACAATTATTATCTCAGGTACACGGTGGCAACATCCTTTGGATGGATAGGCCGGTACAACAGGATGTGGAGCCGATCGCCAAGATCACAGGATTACCTACAGTCGGCGCACAACCAGAAGAGTACTTGGATAACAAGGCACGCGAGAAGGAAATCGTTGAGCTGGTAAAAGCACAGTTTGGCACTAGCAGGGGAAACAAGAGCATTGTGCTCAAGGACATTAATGAAAATGCGACGAGGTTTGCCAACAAGCTTATGGCTTGCAAGCTGTTGAGGAAATGCAGAAAAGAAGAAGCTCCAACAGTAGTCATAGCAGTAGTCACGCAGTGCGCAGACAGAAGAGACGCGCAAAAAGAGGAAGTATATGAAGGAAGACCCAGTCATCACCTTGACATAGGATGATGTTGAGCTCGTCGCGGACAAGGTCCAAGACAAGGAGGAAGAGGTGGTCCATATTGTAGAGTTACAAAGATAAGAGATCATGGCCAAGCTCATAGAAGTCCATGAAACTCTACAACAACTAAGGAATCGAGCAGTACCACAACGCAGCGACAGGAAAAGACACAATGACC
>SNQJ01S0009398.1:62959-75236 GCA_010110895.2 Picea sitchensis | reverse complement strand
ACCACCCCAATTTTGTTACTAATGCTTCTTTCGAGATCAAGTAGGTCTGCAGGTTATGCTAGAGATGCTGAGGTTCTCATGCGCTCTACGGTGAGCACATGTCCCCGAGTTGGAGCAAGAGCCAGGAGGGTGTGAACCACGGTAAACCTTGTGTTCTGTGTGATTGTTAATGAATGTTTACTTTCTGTTGATCATTAGCTTATGAATGAATGGTTAAACCAACTATATCAGCATGCATGCATAGGTCTAAATATGATTAAACCATAGAAGTACTTGAATAATTAACAAGGATAATGCATAGGGAAGGAAGAACACAATCCCAGATCCCCACTCACTCCTAGATTGCAAACACTTGAGTATTGCAGTCACCCATTAAAGCTATCTTGGGTGAGATTGCGCTGTGCACCTTGTATGTAGCGTTGCCTTCTGGTGTACCAGGAGGGCCGATAGTTTTGAGGGTTTTGTTGGAAACCTGTTGAGATCCGAACCTGGGTCAACTCAAGAAGAAGTAAGAGAGAAACGACTAACAGGCGGTAATTTTTGCGCAACAACTTTCATCAGCATTGTAACTAGGTCAATTTTTGCTCGATTTTCTATTATAATCCAATTTCGAAAATCCTGTGGCAATTCTACATTTAATGGTCCTGATTTGGCGAAATTCTCGACACTGTCAAAAGATAACTGCCCCTGAAGTTGGCTGCCCTAAAAAATGTGCTCTAACCACCTCAACAACCCAAGAAATGGTCCAAGAAAGCAAGTGCGTCCTCTAAGAATGGTTCATGTGGCATATGGTGATGATGAGTCCATGCCATCGTCCAACACACTGTCATGGATCCCAAGGCAACATCACAAATCCCAATGCACATATGCGGATCTTGAGGCATAGTGCATGGATCCCAATGTGGGGTGCCCATCTATAATGACGAGTCAAGCTTCAAAACAAGTCATTAGGCAACAAACATTAAGTAATATCTTTTAACAACAACTTAACATAAAATAATTTTATAATTTTCCTAGATAGACCATGGTGGGACAGCTTTACCCCTATTACATGTGTCAGTTCCCCAGGTAAAAAGGCATTTCCTAAGTAACTTGGTTAGAGATAGGTAAATTTGATGAATAATTGATGGAAAAGGAAAGGAAACTTTATGTTTTAACCCTCAAAGTCATTTTTAATGATGTATAAGGGTTTTTATTGGTACAACTAACCTTTTTGGGCTAGGAATCTTCATTTTTGTATTTGTAAGCCTCTAAGAGGGATCTTTACTTAGAATTACCACCTTAACACCTTTTTATCACCCCTTTTTATATTTCTTTACCTTTTCCTAGTGCCTTTTCTTTAGATATGCGTTTTTAGCATAGGAGTCAGGAGATTGGGGTTGGGCCTTTTAATGAGGTGGCATAGCTCTAACTTTATTATTTTTTCATTTTTTAACATTATTGTTCTTCACCTCTAGCTTTTTTGTTTATATTTTGACTTTGACGTACATTATTCTTCAATTAGAGCTTGCTGGATTACATTTGATAAGTCAAACATAAGTAGGGATAACATTTTTTTTATGAACGGGATGGTACTAAAAGGGAAAGTATGGAAAGTGTTAGATGTGGTTAGGATATGGATACGCTACTCAACCAAATCACTAGTGGTACAATTAGTCCTAAGTCATGACATAGTTATCTAAGGACAATATGTTCCCCCATGGTAAAACGAGATAAAATAATTAAATTATTAGCGTTAAGTAGTGTGATATGATCTACCCAATGTTTATTACTTTCATGACAAAGTTAGAAACCATCACACCACTTATAGATAAGAAACCCACACATGAAATCATAACACATCAATTGAAAAGATGAAGCATGAAGTACCATCCACGCAAGCACATATCATCTGAGGTGTAAAGCATAGGAGTTGATATACCATGGTAGAGTCATCAAAAAGATCTCATGGATGTTGTAAGGCTGGAAGAACTGGAAGATCAGGATTGAACTAGTACAGATGAGCAGGAGTGCTCATCCAAGCAGCATATATGCACCCTTGATAGGGTGCTTTGGAAGTAGTTTCCCTCGAGGGGCAACAAATAACTTTGTTCTTAGGTTTGATATCCTGAGGTATCTTTTCCAATAATTTTTGGAATCTAAGGTGGAACTCCCTCATTGTTTCATTTTCATTTTTCTTGATTTCATGGAATTCATTTATAGGAATCTATCATCCTTTTGGACCTCACACCATTCCAAAAATGCTTCTCTGAATTGTTCCTAGTTTTGAATGCTACTATCATCAATATTTCTGAACCATATCCTAGCATCTTCCGCCAATGAGAGTACAAAAAGTTTCATCACTACTTCTTCATGATTGTCCTCTATTTCATGTTCCACCATAGCATCCTGAAACTTAACAATGTGCTATTTAGCAATCACCACATTATTGCCTGAGAACTCAGGTAGCCACTTATTGTATTTCTCATGCATGTCATGAGGTGCCCCTTGAATAGCCGATATATCCAAAGGCTTGTATAGGCCACTCTTCCATGAGGCCATGACTGGGTTAGGAGCTTGCTCTCTTGGATTAACGAATAATCCTCTTATGTCTTGGATACTTGCAAGGTTTCTTTGTATAGAGGCTTCGGAAGCTTTGTTTAATCTTCTTCTATAGACCTTTTCTAGATCAACAAACCTTGGAAAAGGTCTTTGGCTTGAACTTTGAGTAGAGTATCTCCTAGTTATGCTTTCTTTAAATGGAGTTGCCATATGAACTCTTAAAATATGTCTCTGGTTTTATGACTCATCAATGTGTTGAAGCTTAATCTTCTTGATTCGAGAAATGGACTTTATCCCCAATAATGACGCAAAAATGTTACCATTCGAACTTTCACCCAATGTGTGAAAGTCCTAATTCACAAGGTGAAGACCTAAGGGCAACTTGGAGAGGTTATCTAATGTCACCACGATAACTTTCTCCCACTCTTTTGGTTGGTTCCTTTCCAACTCAAGGGGGAATTCCTAACACTATGTCTTGTATGAGGATAGATGTATCAAAGGGGTGTCAAGAGGCTTAGTATAAATCTGGTTTTATTATGATATGTTATGCAAATTCCAGATTTATTGGATATAAAAGAAGCCTAACGAAAGATGCTAAAGGAGGAATTATAGGCTCGGTGGATATCAAAAGTTTCATTTAGAATTTTCTGATTTTAGGACAGCAAAAGGAGGAGTCCTTTGCTGGGATATGTGAGATCTAAGTATGCTGATTTCTTATGTGTAAATTCCAGATCTCAAGTCAACCAATGAATAGGTTTCATTTGGCTCATGGTATGAAATATACATTTAGATTTTGCCTTTACTTATTTCAGATTTCAAACCAACAAAGTAAAAGAGTGAATCTTATGAATTTTAATGGGTTGGAAAGAAAGACGAGTGGGTAGAATTTATGTTGGGAAAATGGAGTCTATGAGTTTATGTTTCAATAAGTTTTTTCTCATGCAATAAGGGCCAAGTGAGATTAAAATAAATAAATTACATCACCCTGATATGTCTGTCCCAGAGTGCAGAAAATCACACATAAACCCTTCCAAGGAAAGGACAAAATTACCCAGTTAAATGCCTTCTTGATATGCTTGAAGAAACCAAATTAGCCACATTCCACTTCAACAATATAGATCCAAATACATCAAAGCTCAAGCTTCAAAAACACCTTCAAAGATTAGAAGCCATAGTCTCAAGTGTTTTTACAAATTTTCAACAACCATTACAATAGGAGGAGCCTTTCTTATATAGAGTTTTGACTCTGTTAAATCACACATAAACCATTCCAAGTTATGGACAAAATTACCCAGTTAAATGCCTTCTTGATATGCTTGAAGAAACCAAATTAGCCACATTCCACTTCAACAATATAGATCCAAATACATCAAAGCTTAAGGTCCAAAAACACCTTCAAAGATTAGAAGCCACAGTCTCAAGTGTTTTTACGAACTTTCAACAACCATTACAATAGGAGGAGCCTTTCTTATATAGAGTTTTGACTCAATAATGTCCATAATAAAATAATAATATATCTAGCAAAACCCTAGATCTATTCTATGAAAACATAAAATAGCATTATCCCTCAACTAACTTGAGATGACAAGTCAAACAACTAAGAAAATAGGTGTGGCCATGCCACATGCAAATTTCCAAGCATGAGAGCAAAAGAAGGTGGTGCGCCCTTGTGAGAATAACAAAAAAATGTTTAAAAGCTCCAATGTCCTCCTCAAAGGAAGTGATCCTCAAAGGAAGTGAGTTGACCATGTGAAGATACCAAGGAAATGATAGAATACTCCTCCAATAGGTGCGTCCTCCTAGATATCTCCAAAGAAATAATAAAATAACAGAAGAGAGGAGCTCTCTACTAGAAAATGGCCCACACATGTGATAGAAAGATAGAGTAATAGGAGCGCTCCTCAACATGTGTGCAAGTAACCAACTCCATCATGGCTCATGTGGTTTCAGAGTGATGACAAGTCAACCAAGAAATAAAATAATGCATCAATCCATGTGCCAAATTAATCCAAACTCAACCAACTCCCAAAAGAAGGGGACGACCCCATTTTAAGCAATAAAATATCCATATAATAAGAGGGAACTTCAACATATGTGCCAATCCTGTTGATTTTCTGATCCCCAACACCTAGATAAATTACTACCTTGTGTATTTCCTTGCTTATAATCAAATCACAACACACAGGATAAAATATACTAGCTAGAAATATGGAAACCAAAACTTCATAAAACAAAAAAATTATGGAAACCAAAACTTCATACAACAAAAAAATTATGGAAACCAAAACTTCATACAACACAACAAATTTTCCCCTTCAAAATCAGCTATTCATTCAAATAATGTCCAAACTTACAAGGGGCTCTCAAACTGGGAAAACAACCTACTGATTCTAGTTTGTTGCTTGATGTGGGTGCACCTTTAGAGCAAAGGGGGCGCAAGTATTCATCCAACAACCAAATCATTCATCAAGGGCGCAAGTCATCTTCTAGCTGTTGAATTTTCACTATGCTAGGCTCAAGCATGAGGTTTATTTAATTTAGCATGTACTTGAACCATAAACAAATGCAGGTACACCATATACAAGTGTTGCAATAACCAAGATCACAAGAAGAATCACCATGCACAAGAACACAAGAAATATCTTGGGAAACCCTTCTCAAGGGAAGAAAACCCAACAATCCTTTGCGATATTCTCAAGAGAAGATCCCCCAACCATAAAACCCTAAAGCACACAAGAGGGTGCTCTACAACGTTAAAACTAGTGCCCAAGAGAGGTGCACACTTCAGCCTTAAATGCACTTGCTGAAATTCCGAAATGTCAAGTGTGAGTGTGTTTCCTCAATGGGGAAATCACCTTTATTTATACAAGACCAGACACAACAATAGGTGTGTCGGTTGGCACAATAGGGCTGACCTCAATAAATCGGAAATATAATTAATTATTACAATAAACCTTAATTATCTTTCACATATGGTGGGGTCGACTTGTACCCTTTACATCACAATTAGGGTTACAAGCAAATCTTACACTTAGACAATATAGCAAGGGATCCACACGTTCACTAGTGCTCAACCACTAGGGACACGTCCACCTGTGCTCAGCCACAAGGACACCATATTCAACAGATCTCTATCTCAACTGAGTCCACAAGAGAATCATCTGGAGTACCACATCGACTCAACTCTCACATAGAGGAGAACGATACACCCATCACATGGGCACACCCAACATTGGGGGACGACTCAACTCTCACACAGGGGAGAACGATGCACCCCATCACATGGGCATATCCAACACTGGGCTCTCTCACAGGTCGACTCAACTCAGTCACAGAGGAGAACGTATCCTGGAGAATGTCACCTAACGCTGCAATCATCAACACTCCCTCTCAGCTAGGGAGGCATTCTCCACCAGGCCAAGTATCTCACGAAAGTACTCAAACTTAGTCCTGGCAAGCGGTTTGGTGAAGATATCTGCAATCTGCTCATGTGTAGGAAGGTACTGCACGTGTATTGCTTTCCTTTGCACCATGTCTCTGATATAATGGTATTTGATCTCAACGTGTTTCGATTTATCGCGAAACATAGGATTCTTGGAGAGCTTCACACAACTCTGGTTATCACAATGAATAATGGTAGAATCCACATCATGATTGAATAAATCTGTAAGGAGCTTGCGAAGCCACATTGCTTCGCGGACTGCCACACTCAACGCTGTATACTCTGCTTCTGTGGTACTCAAAGCCACAAAGCTCTGTTTCCTGCTGCATCAGGAAACCATGGTAGACCCCAAGGTAGAACAACAACCAAATGTGCTCTTCCGGTCCACTGCGCTCCCTGCCCAATCTGCATCGGCATATCCCAACAATCTCATGTCTACATTGGAGGCATATCTCAGGCCATATCCAACTGTGCCTCGTAGATATCTCAATACATGCTTCGCTGCTATCCAGTGAGTCCGTCTCTGCTGACTCATGAACTGACTGAGTACGTTCACTACATAGCATGTATCAGGTCATATGTTAACCAGATACATCAATGATCCAATCAACTATCGTTATAGATGTGGATCAATCTCGCCTGAATTAGTAGAAGCCTCGTTCGTTTTCTTTAGTTCCATCACCATCGGTGTAGGCATGGATTTGCAGTCTGTCATGCCGAACTTCTTGAATATCTCCACTGTATATTTTCCTTGACTCGGGAAAATCTCATGTCCTCTGCCATACTTCTAGTCCCAAGAAGTAGTGGATCATACCCATATCCTTTATCTTGAATTCAGTAGTCAATGCTCGCTTGCATTCAACAATAAGTCTTTCTGAACCGGTGAGGAATAAGTCATCAACATACAAGACCAAGATCAACACTCGTCACCAACAATGTGATAATATAGGTTTGGATCAGCAACACTCTTGTTGAAGCCCAAACTCATCAAGAATCCATCCATCTTCTCATACCAAGCACGAGGTGCCTGGTTTAGTCCATACAGGGCTTTCTTCAACTTGCACACATGAGATTTCTCGTCATGTATCACAAATCCCTCTGGCTGCTCGATGTAAACTTCTTCCTCAATCTCACCATTGAGAAAGGCTGTCTTTACATCCATTTGATGTAGTTTCCAACCCATGGATGCAGGTAGTGCAATGCTAGTACGGATGGAAGTGTATCGGGCTACTGGAGCAAATGTCTCCTCATAATCAATTCCCTCCACCTGTGAGAATCCTTTGGCTACAAATCTCGCTCTGTATTTCTCGACACTTCCATCAACTGCATGCTTGATCTTATAGATCCACTTGGAAGTCACTACAAACTTCCCTTCTGGTCTTGGAACAATATCCCACACATCATTCTTCATGATGTAATAATACTCTTCTGTCATGGCATCTTGCCATACCTGCTGACCTGCTGCTTCTCCATGACAAGAAGGCTTAATATCAATGATGTGGCTCTTGGCTGAAACACAACTCGAAAATCTCTTTGGTTTCTTGCTCTCTCGGAATGTGCCTCGAGGAGCTGCATGTCCCTCTGCCTCCTGCAGAGTTTGTCGAGCCCAGACAGGCCTTTTATGGCCTACTGCAATGTCTCTGGGGACATCAACTGGAGCAACTGGATCAACTGGATCAATTGGATCAATGTCTGTCTCCCTCTGAACTACTAAAGGGGGAGAAGGTACTGTTTCTTCCTTCTTCTCAAATAGTTTGACTCCCTCTGAAGTCTGAAGGGTAAACATCTTCCTTTTCCTGTGTTGCTAACCTGGAGACATCCCATGTCTTCTAAGGTCCTCTATTGTTTCTACAGAACTTTGTTGGCCTCCCGTACTAGGATAATAACCAAGATGGCCTCCCGTAGTGATAATAACCAAAATGTCCTCCTGTACTAGGATAATAATCAACCAAGAAAATTTGCACTCCCGTACTAGGGATACTGGTCCAAGTCACGAGGGCTCCCATAGCAGGGATAATACCCTTCATTATCAAAATGCAAGCAACTACATGGTAATGATGAAATCAAATAAGGAATGTAGTACAAAACTTACCTTAGTCTATAGTCATGCTCAATCTTGCTTTTGGTCCTCCTGAGAAAGCTCAAAAGAAGAAAGCCTCATCTTTCATGTCTTCATCTCTCTGAGGTGGGTCTGGATCAATGTCAACAGTAGAGGCATGTGGTCTTCCTCTCTTCCTGGTAGGACAATTTCTCGCAAATGGTCCATACTTGTCACATCTGAAACACTAGATCTTTGATTTGTCTTTTCTATGATCATAACCTTAAGTTGATGAAGTCTTCTCGCCTTTGAATGCTTGGCTGAAGCTTCTTCTATTTGTTCCTCCTTTCTTTGTATGAAAGGCAACAACATGATTGTCATCATGAGGGGAGTCTTCCACTCCTCTAGCTATAAGTCTGATTTCTTCCTGGGCATAGTCTGTCCATAGACAATCAAAAGTACGTAGTTCTGCTCTACCACAAATACTTTGAAGAAATGGTTCCCAATGTCTTGGAATAACGTTGAGAGTGGTCAAGACAAGTTCTCCGTCTGATATGATTTCTCCAATGGCACCTAGCTAATCTCTGATCTCTGAAATCTTCATGAAGAAGGTAGCAACGGTGTCAACTTTTGTCATCTTGATATTTTGAAGCTGGCCCTTCAATGTAAGAGCTCTGAGGGTGTTGTTACTCTCAAACATATTCTTCAATGCTTCATACATCTCACGAGCTGTCTTTAGGTTGGCAATAAGAGGTAGGAGATGATCTCTCACTGAGTAGATGATTATCTTCCTTGCCTTGACGTCATCTTCCTTCCATTCTTCTTTCTCTTCATCGGTAGCTGTCTCTGGTAAATCTTTTTGTATCACACTCAATAGGTCATCCTCTTCTAGAGTGATCTGAAGTCTTGACTTCCATGAACTAAAGTTGCTTGATCCATCAAGCCTATCTTCCACCAAGGTTCTATTCCTCATGGTTTGCAGATTCTTGCACAAAACCCTTTAGCAACTAGGTTAGGAAACCTAATGGCTAGGCTAGGCTAGCAGTCTTAGGTTTCGTTGGGCTTATGAATGATAACAATAAGCCTTGAAAGTCAGAAGAACACTGATGAGCTGAAAAACTCTTTCAAGGGGCTGTAGAAACCATAAAACCAAAATTCCTGCAGAAAATTGCGAAACCCTAGGGCCAAAAATTCAAAATTCTCGAAAATGCAATCTGAAAGTTGCTGAAGGAGTGTTGAAGGAGGCTGTACATTCCTATGCAATTTTTAGCCTCAACGTTTGAGTGGAAAGTGATGAAACGACCAAACAAGAGAGGGTCGTACCCTTTTATGGAAACCCTAGGAGGGTCGTATGGTTCTGCAGAAGAGAGGACGGCTTGCTTGAAGGCTTGTGCAATGGCTTCTTTAAGATCTATGCTTTGATACCATGTTGAATTTTCACTATGTTAGGCTCATTTAGCATGTACTTGAACCATAAACAAATGCAGCTACACCATACACAAGTGCTGCAATAACCAAGATCACAAGAAGAATTCCCATGCATAAAAACACAAGAAATATCCTAGGAAACCCTTCTACTCAAGGGAAGAAAACCCAACAATCCTTTGCTATATTCTCAAGAGAAGGTCCCCCAAACATAAAAACCTAATGCACACAAGAGGGTGCTCTACAACCTTAAACTAGTGCCCAAGAGAGGTGTGCACTTCAGCCTTAAATGCACTTGCTGAAATTCCAAAATGTCAAGTGAGTGTGTTTCCTCAATGGGGAAATCACCTCTATTTATACAAGACCAGACACAACAATAGGTGTGTCTGTTAGCACAACAAGGCCGACCTCAATGACTCAGAAATATAATTAATTATTACAATAAACCTTAATTATCTTTCACATATGGTGGGGTCGACTTGCACCCTTTACATCACAATTAGGGTTACAAGTAAATCTTACATTTAGACAATTTAGCAAGGGATCCACACGTCCACTAGTGCTCAACTACTAGGGACACGTCCACCTGTGCTCAGCCACAAGGACGTTATACTCAATCGATCTCTATCTCAACTGAGTCCACATGAGAATCATTTGGAGTACCACATCGACTCAACTCTCACATAGAGGAGAACGATACACCCATCACATGGGCACACCCAACACCGGGGGACGACTCAACTCTCACACAGAGGAGAACGATGCACCCCATCACATGGGTATACCGAACACTGGGCTCTCTCACAGGTCGACTCAATTCAGTCACAGAGTAGAACGTATCCTGGAGAATGTTGCCAGATGCTGCAATCATCAACACTAGCAAGCTCAAGGAAAGATGGTGCAACTCTTCTAGAGGCGCATTGTTCAAGGAACTCTTTGCTAAGTTTGAGAGGAGCTAGCAACAATGACATGTTCCTTTGCATTTATTTCCTTGTTGTAGCTTTCTCTTTCAGATCTCCAATATATATCTATCTCTCTTACTGGTTTTCCCCATGGGGGTTTTCCAGGGTGATGTTGACCAAAAACACATGTGTACATTTGTCATGGTTTGCTTAGTATTTTCAGTTGTAGGTTGTTAAAGATCCTAGAGGTGTATTTGATGTTTAATGCATGTTAAAGAAGGTTAACTTGGACATCAAACTATCCATCATTAAACCTTAAAACAAGAGGCACTAAAGAGCACCAAATCAAAGCTTAAGGGCAGATTTCACAATGGGTAAAGTTCAGATTTGTTGGCTGTTTTGGACAACGAGAATGTTGATATTATGGTAGCTGCGAGAGGTATTTACCTCCACGTGTAAACCTGACGAGAATAGAATACTCCGGGAAGCAAGAAGAAACCCTAATGAGTTGGCGAATAACCCTAGAAGACATGTCGGTTCAAAAGGATAACTTGTATTAGGTTATTAGCCTCCAAGAGAAGAAGTCGGCCAGAAGAAATAATATATACTGAACAAACAGATACCTAGAATGAGAAGTCGGCCCAGGCATTTAGCCAGAATTACTATAAATATAGGAGGCCAGTCTTCATTCTGGCAAGGTAGTCTCAGAATTGCAGAGCAACACTTGTGCACATTGCAGTGCCCAGTTTTGTGCACAGGTTTGGAGGAGAGCTGCCATTGCAGTTGCTGCAGCTAGCAGATCACGTTTGGCTTGGACTATCTCTTGGTTAGGGTTTGGACTATCTGATCAGCTCTTGTCGGTGCGCTATCCTTGGGGAAAGGTGCGCTACCCTTTGTTTGGCTATCTAGCTTAGGGTTTGCTTCCGGAGTGATTCTTTGTCAAGGTTAAGGTGCTCGGAGGGTGGCTTCGGCCTATGGTTGGGTGACACTAGCGATATTGTCAATGGTAAAACGAGCACATCCATTATATTCTAACAGGTTATGGGCCCACACCTCTTTCATTCAGTCTAACCGCTAGAAGAAAACATAGCCAGAAGGATATTAAGCTCGTTGAAGAACTGCCGCTAGGGTTTCTAGCAGGAGCAGTCACCATAGCATTGCCGCTAGGGTTATTAGCAGGTGCAGTTGCAGAAACCCTAATCCTCTCGTTGAGGCACCTTAAGTGAAGGGATTGTCCTAACTTCCGGATAGATTAGTGCGCCCTAGCCTAGTGCATCTCCTGGTACTCTCAGCAAGCCAAGACGTCAAGTTTGAGTTTTTGGTCAGATCTAGGATTGACCAAGTCAAAGCAGCCATGACTTACTCTATGAAGTCAGAAAACAAGTTAGATGGAGCTTCTAACTTCAGAGCATGGAAGACAAGGATTGACCTCATCCTTGCGAAGAATTAAGTGTTGGATATCGTGAAACCAGAGTTTGAAGAAGGAAAAGAGAAGGAACCACAGAACGTTGCAGTCATGGAGAAGTTCAAAGACAGTGACGTCAATGCTATGAGTATCATAGTGGAATCTATAAAAGACCACTTGATACCCTACATCTCCCATCTTGACTCATCGAAGAAGATGTACGATGCCCTAACAAACCTCTTCTCAGTCAGAAACATTGGACAAATAATGAGTCTCAAGAATGAGCTCCGTGACATGAAGATGAATGATGATGACAACATAACATCATACTTTGTGAGAATCTCTCAGTTAAGGGATCAACTACAAGTTATTGAAAAAATCATTTCAGAGAAGGAATTGGTAAACATAGTACTCAATGGTCTTCCCAAGACGTGGGATGCATTTTTCGCAAGCATGAACACAAGGAAGGAGTATCCTACATTTGAAGAACTTTGGACTTGCTGTGCTCAAGAAGAATCCAGGAT
>SNQJ01S0009398.1:22410-44912 GCA_010110895.2 Picea sitchensis | reverse complement strand
AGACCTTTTCACCACCAAGAATATCCTAGCACACAAGAGGGTGCACAAAACCCTAGAACTCTAGCGCCCAAGAGAGGTGCACAACTTTGACCAAGAAGTGTACTTGCTGAAATTTCCAAAACTCACAAGTGTGTGTGTGTCTACAATGAAAGATTTCATCTTATATTAGACTTGTCCTGTGAACTAAAGTGTCTATTGGCACTATAGGGCCGACCTCACTTAAATAATAATTACTATTACTATTACTATTACTATTACTATTAATATTACTATTAATTATCTTTTACAGTTTATCTTTAGACACAATAAGATAGGGTTGACCTGTACCCTTTACACAATAACTAGGGTTACAGGTAGGTCTGACTCTTGAACAACATATAGCAAAGGATCTGATACACCCACTAATGCTCATCCACTAGGGGCACATCCATAGGGATGCCATGGACCTGATTCACTGCATTACACATATGAACCAGGTTTTCACACATGCACCTGTTCTCATCCACAGGCACGTTTGCTCTACAGATCTGCTTTCCCACTGCCACCAACAGAACGATCATCTGGAGTCTTCTCATCAACTCTGCTGCTGCTCAGAGGAGGCCATCCCATCATCTTCATTTATGTTCTCATGATTATGTGCCCAACGCTTTTGGGATTTCCCACGTTCACCTTGTGCTTAGCCACAGGCACGTCCTAACTCAACAGATCGCTTTTACATCGGATAATCATCTGGAGTTCTTCTCTCTCACACCATGGAGGAGGCCATCTTTACATTCCTAACTCTGTCTCAGGCAGGAACCACAAACCCTTCATAGGGGCTTTCTCTCAGGTTTGTAAGCTGAGAGAAAGACTTCACAAGCTGCTATGTTCCACATCTCACAGGTTTGTAAGCTGGAGGATGTCTCCCATAGCTGCTTTCATCAACGCTTACGACAAAGAAATGTACTCCATTGTGCAAGCCTGCCGTTAGTGGAGACATTACATTCTTGGGAAGGAGACAGTCATCCACACTGATCATAAGCCACTGTAGTTCATGCAGACACAAGGCAAATTACAGAATGACCGCCATCAAAAGTGGTCCACATACTTACAACAATTCCACCTCAACATCAAGTATAAAACAGGAAGCACCAACTGCGTCGTTGATTGCCCCAGTAGACCGCCGGTTGCGGCACTCACCACGGTGCTAGATTCTTGCGGCCATGATACCTCTGGATGGTCCCAACTCTATGAGATAGACCTGAACTTCGCCACCACCTACCAAATGTTGGGTGCAAACGCTGTTTTGGATAATTTCCATCTTCAGGATGGGTTGTTGTGTCGTCTAGGCCATATCTGCGTTCCATCAAGCGAACGAGCGAAGCTGATCTTGGAAGCCCACTACAGTCGGGTGGCAGGACACTTCGGCGTCGAAAAGACAGTGGCAATGCTACGGAAACATTTCTACTGGCCGAAACTTCGATAGGAGGTCAACAATTATATCAGGTCCTGCACTGCCTGTGCTATTGCCAATCCGACCACTAAGAAACAAGGCATGTACACCCCACTTCCTACTCCTGACAGGCCATGGGAATCCATCTCAATGGACTACATGTCGGGCCTCTCATCCACCAAGCGGGGAAATGACTGTGTTTTTGTGGTTGTTGATCGCTTTTCTAAGATGGCGATTCTAGTTGCCTGCAAGAAGAGCATCACAACAGAAGCCACTGCCAAGCTCTTCTTTGAACGAGTCTAGGTACATTTTGGAATCCCACAAACCATTGTCTCAGATCGGGATAGTCGATTTCTCAGCACATTTTGGTCGAGCCTCTGGTCACTGCTGGACACCAAGCTCACCAAATCCACGACCTTCCACCCCCAGACAGATGGCCAAACCGAGGTCGTAAATTGAATGATCGTGCATATCCTGCACATGTATAATTCCAATCACCCTCGCACATGGTATGAGAGTCTTCCCTATGCCCAACATAGCTACAACCGAGCCCTGCATAGCTCAACCGACCACAACCCCTTTTAGGTGGGGTTGGGATTCCAACCATTGGGTCCCATAGATGTTGCACTTCCCCTTGCGGTCACCTCGACCGACTCATTTCCTGCTCCAACTGAAGTCCAATGACAAGCAGCGCCATGATCAACATCGGGTGCCACATAAGTTTCAGGTGGGCGACAAAGTTTGGTTACACTTGCAAAAAGAATGCTTTACGGGACCCCATTGGAAGCTTCGCCCACTCTGTTATTGGCCGTACACCATCACCAAGGCCGTGGGGGATAATGCTTTTGAGTTCAACATTCCTCCTTTCCTTGGCCTGCACCCAGTGTTCAACTTGGACCTCCTTTGGCCTTATTTCCCACCATTATTGGACACCTCAGACGTAGCAGAACGACTGACACCAACATAGCTCAACCCCGACTACATACAACAGGCATCCAGTGATCAGATTGTGGACACACAGATCAAGGGCACTCGACAGCAAAGGATCCATCTTTATCGAGTTGTCAAAGTAGGGCAACTCCTGCACCAAGGCAAGTGGCTCACCCAGGGCCAACTTCAACAGAAGTTTCCTCATCTAATGGGGGAACTCAACGCAATGGAGACCATTGCTTACTAAGGAGGGAGGATTGATCCAAGTGGATATCGGTGGCCACCCACCTTTTCCAGCTGGCTCAAAACGACTTTCTGGCAATTTTGGTAATTTACTATTTTTAGCAGTTTTTCGGGTCCTGAACTTCCGGAGCCGTTTTGAGGCTCTAAACGATGTTTTTTTGGATATCTTTTGCATGAAAAGTAATTTCATCATGAAATTTTCGTCAACATTTGTAGTCCTCTGATAGATCTTTCCAACGGGCTATCGTACACCTAAAACGAAGATCATATGCAAAAGTTACGACCCCGGGAAGTTGATGTACTGACTTACCCAAACGGGGCCCACATGACTTTTGGCGCTTCATCTCCTAGGGTTAGGTTTTTGGATGTCTAGGGTTTTTGACACTCCTGTTTATTGTAAAAAGGCCTTCAGAGCCTCATTGTAATCATCTTCTTGCGAATGAGCGCAGTYGTCACATCTCTTCTCAGARATAAGCCACCACTATTTCAACAAGCTTGTTTTCCGTTGCATTTTACAGTTTCAACTTATTTCCTTGTTGAATAGAAAACCAGTTTTACTGTATCTTTGTTATTCTGTGTTAAACATTTGTAGTCATTTTGTTCTGCTCATAAAATCCAAATCAGTAGTACATTAGTCGGGCCATGGAGACATGAATACAATCACAGATAGAGTTACCTCCATGAAAGAAGAAGAGTTACCTTCAATATCAGTTATTGAGCTACTCTCAGTTTCAGATGAAATTGTTGCCGTGATGGAGTAAAGGAGTTACTCTCAGATTTCAGCAGGCAAAGTGAGAATGGAGCAACCATTCTCAGCTTCAGAGCAGCTGCATGTGCAGAGTCCCAACTCCATAAGAATAGTTGCAGAGAGAGTAGAGGACATACTCTCAGGTACTGAGACAGATAGTGCCTTGTAGACAACACATAGAGCTAGCACATGATTGTGCATATTAAGTTGGAGTTGAAGCAAGTGTACTAGGATGGTACAATGTGATGTGAAAATTTGGTTCAAAGTTGAAGATAGAAAGACTCATGTCTACAGGTTGAAGAAGGCTCTGTACGGGTTGAAGCAAGCTCCTAGAGCTTGGTATAACAGAATTGACAGTTTCCCGACGAGCTTGGGCTTTACCAAGAGTAAATCTAATTCTAACCTTTACTTTAAGGTTATGAATGATGAGCTAGTGATGTTGCTACTATATGTAGTTGATGTATTCTTGACAGATGAAGAAAAACTTATCACAGATTGTAAGAAGAAGCTCACTACAGAGTTTGAGATGAAAGACCTAATGCATTATTTCTTAGGTCTTGAAGTTTGATAGAGCCAAGAGAAGATCTTCCTTAACCAAGGGAAGTATGCAGTTGAAATACTGAAGAGGTTTGATATGTTGGAATGAAAATCCATGAACACACCAATGGAAACAAAGTTGAAGCTCCCGGTTGATACTTTGTCAGAATTGGTTGATGCTACTTTGTACAGACATATTATTGGTTCGTTGATATATCTGACGAATACCAGACTCGATATATGCTTTGCTATGAACACCTTGAGTCAGTATCTGGTAGAGCCCATACGTGTTCACCTTGTAGCTGCAAAGCATGTGATGAGATACCTTAATGGTACGTTGGACTTTGGTTTTTGTTATACTAAAGATCATGACTTCAGACTGGCTGGTTATACTGATTCAGATTCGACTGGAAGTGTTTCTGATAGAAAGAGCACTTCAGGATGTTGTTTCAGTCTGGGGTCAGCCATGACTTCATGGCAAAGAAGGAAGCAATTCAGTATTGCTCTCAGCACGGTAGAAGCAGAATACATTGCTGCATGTTCCGCCCGCTGTGAAGCCATATGGGTTCGAAAATTGTTGATAGATCTATTTGATCTGGAGATGGAAGCAACCATGATTCTATGTGATAACCATAGTTGCATAAAGATGACGGAGAACCCTGTGTTCCATGATAAGTCGAAGCACATAGAAATCCGGTATCACTACATTCGTGATATGGTGCAGAGGGGAGCTGTAAAGCTCCAATATGTTGGCACAGATGAGCAGGTTCCAGATGTGTTGACCAAGCCTCTATCTCGTGTAAAGTTTGAATACTTTCGAGACAAGCTTGGTATAGTCCGAAAAGACCTCCCTTGAAATGGGGAGTGATGTTGATGATACTATGGTATCCTGACCAACAACGGGTAGCTCAGTTAGGATTTTATATCCTAGGGAACTGATCATCCCTGTATAGATCCCAAAGGTCCGGTAAGGACGGTTTGCCAGAGTACCTGTGCATGTATATGTCAGTTGTGGTAGCTCCGTTAGGATTTTATAATCCTAGGGAATCTTTATGATTCTTGGGTAGATCCCAAAGGTCTGGTAAGGACGGTCTATCAGAGTACCTCGTGGTAGCTCCGTTAGGATTTTATATCCTAGGGAATCTTATGATTCTTGGGCAGATCCCTAGGGACTGTCAGAGTACCAAAAAATGTTTGTTGCACCTGCTTCATTCTGTTTCCCTATGATGATGATGTTGTTATCTCATCCTCGTGCTGATGATGTTGTACTAGCCTTGTGCTGTTGATGATGATGTTGTACTAGCCTCGTGCTGTTGATGATTATGCTGTATCAGCCTCGTGCTGTTGTTTGTGATGATGTATCGGCCTTGTGTTGGTGAGATTGTTGCTCTAGCTTCATGTTATTGATGCTGATGTTTCAGTTTCATGCTGACGATGATGATAATGATGCTATTCCAGCTCCATGTTGTGAGAGATGATGATGATGCTACTCCGGCTCCATGCTGTGAGCGATGATGATGACGATACTACAACTCCATGTTGTGAATGATGATGTTTTTATTGATGAGAAAAACTTCCGATGATTTATAGAAGTGCCAGTCAATATTCGAGATGTCGATGATGTTGCTGCCTTCTCTCTCTCCTAGTGATGTTGTATTGTAAAATACCCTTCTTGTTAAGGGGAAGTGTTGAAATATTGTAACTGCGAAGAATATTCTACTTATTATTGAGTTATTATTATATAGATCAATCCCCTTTTGTGGATTGATGATGTCGAGACTTATGTATGACCAAATCCCCTTTTGTGGATTGGTCAAACCCTAAGTAAATGATGCTAATTAAGAAGTCGACCCCTAGGGATAATTAAAGTGGTTTTAGCCACTAATTGAACAAGTCGGCCTAGCTTGGTGAAGAGACACAACCCTAGCACCTCTCAGCTAGTATAAATAAGAGAGGATGATGCCTCATTCTTACACTCACTCAGTCACTCATTTAGTGCGCAAGTTTTGGAGATAACTGCAGTTGCCAAAAGGAGGAGAGAGAGACACATGCTCAGTCTTGGTTATTCTTGGTGGTTTTGTCTTTTATATTGGCATTGTATTGGCAATCTATATTAAGGAAGGTTTTGCTGGGTTTTCTTCCCCATGAGGGTTTCCCAGGATAAAATGCTGTGAACCTTGTGATTGTGTTTCTCTCAGTGATCCTGCTTATGCTATTATTGTCTAATAAATTGAAAGAACTTAATAGCAACTCTGAATTTAACAAAAAATAGGGCAAATTCCTCTTAGTCATAACTCAATTATGCTTTTGTCAAATTTAGCAAAAAGACATGCATTAGAAAGCTAAATTTGGCCTCCATGTGTTTCTTTCACTCCATAAAGCCAATTCACATTCACTATCATTCATTAGTCCCTTTCTTGCTCAAGTGCGCCTTCCTATGTTTTAGGGCACATTCTCCTCTCTTGTGCGCATATAACCTTCATGCAAACTCTCACATACACTCACTCATCTTACACTCCTGACATATCTCTCTCCCTCATGCACTTAACCTCCATTTTTAGCCAACCACGCATTCTCTTCCTCTCCCTTGGGATATGTGCCCTCATTGTGCTATTTATTGGATGCTTGATATTGGTTATTGGTGGGTTCAATGCAGCAGCAACATAGTGTCCTTCTCATTTTTCTCTCTCTTTTTCTCTAGTCTAGTGGCTCTTCTCTAAGCAAAGTAGTCATTGTACCGGTTGTAGGCTTGCCAAGTGTGGTGCAATCAACTCCCTTGTAAGCTTGATCAATAAAGAAGTGTGTGTTTCTCTTCAAACCTTTTTTCTTGGCGGTACTATGGTAAATTTGTGAGCTGATTTTTCATTTTCTGAATTGTTCATTGTGGTTATTTCTGATCTTTTGAATAGTTTTCTTCTTTATTTCCAGTCTAGTATCATTGTGCTAACCTTGCAGGTTCCCTCCAAGCGAAAATAATAATTTTTCCTCATCGTTTTGGGCCGCTTTTACAAGCTGTCCAAGACAAACAACTTGCTGATTTTTGTTTTTTTTAACGCAGAAATCAGAGTTTAGATCAACAACAAGGCGCTTCAGTGTGCCTAGGGACTTCCCCCAGAGGATAGCAAGTAGTAGCCCAAATAGAGAGCGGTTTGGTCAGTGACAATTTGGGGCCTTACTCCTTTAATTAGCCTAGTTTTTAGTATTGTCTTAACACATATATCAACTCAGGTTGGAGGGTAAAAATTTGTGCTAACAACGCTCCACCTAAGAACCTCAACCACCATCCAATAATACCAATACAAGTGTGAAACCAAGACAAAGAGCTAAGGCTCTTTTGTAATTAGCCCCCATGTGGTCAAAATAATGTCAACACCACCCCTGAAACATTAAATCAGCATGAACATATGTGCACAGGGGTAGTGCTCCATTTGAGGGGGTGCTCAACACCATAATAAAGTGGATTAGCCCTTATAAACCCACAAAATATCTAGGGTGCCAAAGTATGAGCCTGGAAATCACATGATACCAAAGTAACATAACCATAATAATACTTGTAATAATGTGAAAAGAAGCACATATGCCAACTGACCCATTATAAATAAATATCCATAATTTTAAGGTGGAAACATAGATGAAATATAACTAAAGTGTCAATGTGCTCCTCCTAGGTATCATCCATCACCAACAATGTCTAACCTAGTGATCTCCATCATGAACAAGATAAAATCTCAAAACACCATCACAAGGCTGAATACATAACCACTGGAAATACTGTTAATGACGAGGGACATAAAGCAATAACTTTGCACTATCCACTTTCCTCTAGACATCACACACTAGTCAGTAGTAAGTACATTTCCTTGGGTTAGGCCAATCACATGTTTGGATCATCTACAGGTAGTTGTCTCATGCGATAAGATGCACAAAATCATAGTCATACATCATAATGGGTAACGAGGCCTACATTCTTAATTTTCGACAATCTACTCGAGGATCCATAGGTAAATTTATGCAAGAAAATAACACTTCTACCATTATCCACTTATCTATTTTTATCCCTCTTAACTATTTTTATCCCTCTTAGTGACCCTCAGAATCCATATGCCCAAGTGAAATACTGGCACTAGTCATCCTCCTCCTACCATCATAAAATATAAACATAATAAACCATTTAAATTTTTGTTTTACCAAAGCTTATTTTCCATCTAAATTTGAGACTCCCTTGCATAGCTTTAGTAATCCTAACCCTAGGGATGGATATCCCCCTTGTGCATTGGAGTAGAGCTAGCCTAAAGTGAGGAGTACTATTGTGATGATAATGATAGCCGTCTTGAGTTACCGTTAAGGTTGCACCTAGTATTGCGACTTTGTAGATTAGGTGCAACTTTGTTTGGTAACGTTGACTAAGGAATCATTATCAAAGCTTGCTTGCAAAGATCAAGAAGTTAGAGGAGAAAGAGACACAAACGTGAGAACAACTTGTCAACAAAGAAACATTGATCGATAAAGAAACAATAATTGATCCAATTGAATCAGGAAAGTTGTCAAAGATTAAAATCTAAACCATGGAGTAGGGAGCCAATACATATCCAATCAAAGTTGAAAAATGAAGTGATGATTTACCTATCGTTGATAGGGCATCAATTGATGATGCTTTAGCTTTCTGGAGATATACTGTGTACCAACTTTTGAAACATCCAACGTTTTGAGTGGATACTCCATCCATCATCAGGGACATTAAAAGATAAAATAATATTAAAAAAGAGTGTTGGCGTTGAAATGTTTTGTAGAGTGAAATTTGATAACCATTGTGAAATAGGATAAAGTAAAAAAGAAGTTGTTGTGTCAAATGAATAAAATAATAAAATTAATAAAGGGATTGTTACCACTCAAAATCTTGGCAAGGGAAAGTCCCGCCTTGCGAGGGAGAGCTTGGGCCAATGGATAACAACGTCATCCACTGTCACCTCAACGACCTTGCCTCCACTCTTTAAGGCTAGGGTTTCTAACCTAAGGAGGGTTTTCCTAAAGGGTCAATAATAAGTCCTATCGTTGTATTTAAATGGGAGAGAACAAGGGCTTGGTTTGACTCAAGGTTGACTATCTTTTCTAAAGGGATGACACAAGATATTCGAGAGAAGACAATACCCAATAAATGCTTGGAAGCGAAAATTTGCTTGCATGTGTATAAATATGTCATATCAATGTACCGTCACTCATCATCATACACCAATAACCAATGGAATGCAAAGTATGATATGCAATGTAAGTTTTGCAAGGTGAGAGCAATGCGACTATAAACCATTCATCATCATTATTCAATAGAGCAACAAAACATGAGAGAAATGTAAAGAAGCCTCATTTATAAGTGCAAGTGTTTATGTATTGTATTAATGAAGCATCAACATATACCCATGATGTGTTGGTCTTGGTCATGATTAAGAATCCTTGCTTAAACGCTTTTGTTGATCCTTGGTCTTGTACCTTGATGGATGAAAGACCCTAGATGTGTTCTAGGGGCCCCAGATGTGTTCTGGGGTACCCTGGTCTTGGACTAGGTAGTTCTTTGTTGTGTACAAAGATGTGATGATGTGTGATCTTCTTTCTCTCTCTCGGGATGGTCCATGAGACCTAGGAGCAGCCACGAAGATGGACATGACCACATCATGAATGTTTCCTCTTATGCAGTGATGATAAAAGTTTATAAGCTACCATGTGTCTTGTGTGGACATGTTTTGCCATTGAAGAGGACCCCTTGACTTTGTCTTGAAGTTTCCCCTTGCTCGGTTTTGTTTCCCTTGTTGTCTGATGTGATGTTGGGGTTTTATAAGTCACTTTGACTTCTTTGACTTTTAATTAATATTTATATTAATTAAAATGTCATTTATTAATTGATTTAATTTAAACCCTAACCCTCTCCTAAAACTATAAAAAGAAACCTATCCTCCCTCTTTCACACACTCATCTCATTTTGCTTGAGCTTGCTGCGACTACCTCAGTCCTTGGTGCAGCCTTCATTGTTTTCTTTTGCTGGCTGGGAACTTTTGTTTTAGTGTTGTTTGCTGAGTTGGGGTACCGCAGACCTCTTGTTCTGCTGGGCAGACCCCTCCTAGGTGTGCCACTGCCCATTTCCTTGCTGTTCCAGTATGCTGCTGCCCTCCTAAGGGTGCCGCTGCCCTTTTTCAGTGTGCCACTGCCCTCCTAAGGGTGGCGCTGCCCCTTTTTCTGCTGCTTCTTAGTGCCGCTGCTGTAGGTGCATGCTGCGGCCCTCCTCTTGCCTCATTCTAGGCTGCTGTTGGGTGCCATAAGGCTGCCATTGCTTACTGGCAGTCTTCTCTTGTTGCTGGCATCTTATGACCAGAGTTGTGTAAGGCTTGACAAGCCCTAGTTGGCTGTAGCATTTCAGTTTCAGTGTGGACAGTCTTGGTTGATTTGTTTTGATCTCTCTATCAGCCATATCATTTGTTCTCAAGTCTTCCTTGGCAAAACAGCCCACTCAAGATCTTGGTAGAGGTCAAACCCCTGGGGTTTTGGCCCATGATCTTTAAACAGAATTTCTGAGCATACTAAAGAGGACAGCATTCAACATCAAGGTACATGTTTGTTTGTTTTAATAAAGGTAAAGTTCAGATCTATTTCTTCTATGGTTTATCTATGTACAGAAATGTTATTTTCAGTTCTTGATTAGTTTTAGATTAAGGCTGTTCTCTTTCATATTCGGTCTTATGTTTTTCAGTATATTATCTACAGATTTTTGTTTTAAAAGGTGCTGATCTGTTTGTATTGTAGAATTCATTCTGAAAAGAGATCTTTGTTTTTCTTTTTTCCCTAAAATCTAGCATGGTATCAGAGCTTAGGGCGTGAAAAGAGCTCACTAGTGGCAGACTTTTGAGGCTGCGTAGATCCTTATCTTAGGGTTTGTTTTGCAGATCAACAGGAAGACTTTTTCATCTTTAACAAGCATGGCTTCATCTTTAGTCAAAGCAGAAGATAGGCTTGAAGGGGCCTCCAACTTCAATGCTTGGAAGGCTAGGGTATTCAACATACTAGAAGAAGGTGACTTGGATGAGTTGGTTACCAGGGTGATTGAAGAACCCACTACAAATGCAGGCAGGGCAACATATAAGAAGAGACAGGTCAAAGCTAAAAGAATCATTTTTGATTCAGTTAAGGACAACATGATGGCCCCTCATTGGTCATCTAAGGATAACCAAAGAATGCTTTGACACCCTAGAAAATCTTTATGAAAAGAAGGCTCGAACTCAGAAGAGGATATTAAAGAAACAACTATGTACATTAAAGATGGGAAATGACGAAACCATCTCTGTTTTCTTTTCCAAGATTGCTCAAACCAGAGATCAACTTACAACAATTGGAGTTGCAGTGGATGATGATGACCTGGTACAAACTGCAGTTGATGGACTTCCTGATTCATGGGAAAACTTTCTCTCTTTGGTCAACAGAAGAGAAGTTCAACCTAACTTCGAGAGATTATGGCATGATTTCTTGGAAGAAGAGGGAAGACTCAAAAGTAGGATTGAGCCCTCAATAGTAAAAGACCATGCCCTTTCAGTTAAAGCCAAGAGATGGAAGAAGTTTTGTCAGCACAAAGGCAAAGGTAAGAAACCCCAAGGTAAGCTATCTCATTTTCATTCTCATTTATCTAAAGTAAGATGCTTTAACTGTAAAAGGCTAGGACATTATGTAGAAGATTGCAGGAACCCTCCCTCATAGCAGAGAAGGAAAGGTAGGTTCCATGCCTCAGTTGCAACTGAAGAAGAAGAGCCTCAAAAGGAACCTCAAAGAAGAAGAACCAGGGCTGCCACCAAAGAACAAGAACAACACCGGGAATATTATCTCATCTTAGCCCTCTCTGGCACTTTAACCAAGTCAAAAGATGTTTGGTTAGTGGACAACGGGGCCTCCAAACACATGACAGGCTTCAAACATAATCTTGTAAATTATTGGGATGAGAAGTTCAATGTAAAGGTAGAAATGGGTGATGATGGCACCTTTGACACTAAAGGGTTTGGATCAACCTCATTTCAACTTGAAACAAGTAATGTATTTCATATCGATGAAATTCTTTATGTTCCTGGATTAAAGAAAAATCTCATCTCAGTTGCAGTGTTAGAAAACAAAGGGTACTTAGTAGCTTTCTCCAAAGGGAAGTCTCTCATGTGGCCCTCAAATGGGAATTTGAGCTCTGCCATGACTATCGGAACTATGGCACATAAGGCTTGGACATCTCAACTACAACGCACTCTCAGGTTTGCAAAAGATGGTAACATGTATGCCAGTGTTTTCATTTAAGCATGATAGTGTTTGTAGAGGCTGTGCTCTCGGGAAGAATACAAAGAAAGCTTACCCTGATAGCAATAGAAAAACTAATGGCATTTTAGATCTTATTCATTCTGATCTTTGTGGACCTATGACTGGTCCATCTATGAATGGTTGTCTTTATTATATCATTTTTATTGATGACCGTTCTCGTAAAACTTGGATTTATTTTTTGAAGACTAAAGATGAATCTTTCAACAGATTTCAGGATTTTAAGAATCTTGTTGAGAATCAGACAAGTAGACACATTCGTGTTTTCAGAACGGACAATGGAAAAGAATTTGAATCCCACAAGTACGATAAACTCTGTCGAGCTTTAGGGATTAAGAGGGAGCTGACTATGCCTTATAATCCCCAGCAGAATGGGGTTGCAGAAAGAAAGAACAGAACAATCTGTGAAGCATCCAAAGCCATGATGTATGATCAGAATCTACCTTTATCTCTTTGCGCCGAAGATGCAAGCACTGTAGTCTACATTCAGAACATGTGTCCTCATAAAGCCCTTGAAGAGAAAACTCCATAAGAAGTCTTCACCGGTAAGAAGCCTTCAGTTGATCATTTGAGAATCTTTGGCAGTCCAGTCTACATTCATATTCCAAAAGAAAAGAGGACTAAGTTAGAGCCCTCTGGAAAGAAAGGAACTTTTGTGGGATACAGTGAAACCTCAAAGGCATACATTATTTATGTACGAGGACAAAAGTTCATTGAGGTCAGCAGAGACATGACCTTTCATGAAGAAGTAGCCTTTCGTCGTTCTAAAAAATTTCCATGTGATACAAAGGAGTAGGAAGCTCCATCTCCAGAACCTTTAGATACACCTCTTCTAGCTGAGCAGAGGGAGGAGACCATAGAGCCTTCAGTGGATCTCTCAAGGGATTCTATCCATTTTCCCTTAGAGACACCTCCTGTTAAAAGGAAGCCAGCTTGGTGTTGGGAAATTCTAAAGAAAGCAGAAAAGCATGCAACACCTAAAGGCACCTTTAGAGAAAGAAAGAAACCAGATAAGTACTCCAGCCTGATAACTCAATTGAATCTTGTGATTGACTCAGAACCTTCCACCTTTGAAGAAGCCTCCAAATATAAAGTGTGGAAGGATGCCATGATAAAAGAGTACGAATCAATATTAAAGAATGATGTATGGGAAGTGGGCCCAAGACCTCTTGGAAAATCTTTGGTAACCTCTAAATGGATTTACAAAATAAAGCATGCGCAGATGGCGGTGTTGAAAAATTCAAGGCTAGATTTGTGACTCATGGCTTCTCTTAGAAAGAAGGATTTGATTATGATGAGATATTTGCTCCTGTTGCTAGGTATACTTCCATCATAATCATTATCTCTCTTGCTTCAGTTTTTTATTAGAAACTTCACTAGATGGATGTTAAGACTGCCTTTCTTAACGGTGAAGTTGAGCAAGAGGTTTATATCGAGCAACCTGAGGGTTTCGTGATCCATGGGAAAGAATCCCATGTCTGCAAACTCAAGAAAGCCTTGTATGGATTGAAACAAGCTCCAAGAGCTTGGTATGGAAGAATTGACAGTTTTCTACAGAGTCTTGGATTCTCCAAGAGCATAGCAGATCCTAATCTTTATATAAAGATTGTGCATAATCATCCTATTATCTTGGTTTTATATGTGGATGATTTGTTCCTTACCGGAGAGGAACCTCTTATAGCTCAGACTAAGAGGGAGTTATCAATAGAATTTGAAATGAAAGACTTGGATCTCATGCACTACTTTCTTGGCTTAGAGGTGTGGCAAAAACTGTTGAGATTTGGGTACCTTGGAAAGTGGTCCCGTTGTGTTTGTGAGCTTCTAAATGTTGATGACTGCAGCTATGTGAGACATTCTCCAGCTTACAAACCTGTGAGATGTGGATCATTGCAGCTATGTGAGACTTTCTCCAGCTTACAAACCGCCCCTAAGAAGGGTACATGGTTCCTATCTGAGACAAAGCTGGAACGTAGAGATGGCCTCCTCCATTCAGAGAGTTGAGAAGAACTCCAGATGATTATCCTGTCGAAAAGGTGATCTGCTGAGTTGGACGTGCCTGTGGCTGAGCACAAGGTGAACGTGTGAAATCCTAAAGTGTTGGGTGCATCGTCATGAGAACATAAATGAAGATGATGTATTAGCCTCCTCTGAGCAACAAAGTTGACGAGAAACTCCAGATGACTCTCCTGTGTGATGCAGTGGGAAAGAAGATCTGTTGAGTGGACGTGCCTGTGGATGAGCACAGGTGAACGTGTGAAGAACTGGTTCTTCTGTGTAATGCAGTGAGCCAGAGATATGGACATCCCTATGGATGTGCCGCTAGTGGATGAGCACTAGTGGGTGTATCAGATCCCTTGCTATATTGTTCAAGAGTAAGACCTGCCTGTAACCCTAACTATAATGTAAAGGGTATAGGTCGGCCCCACCTTAATGTGATTAGTAATTAATGTAAAAGATAATTAATCTGGTTAATATTAATTATATTATAAGCTAGTGAGGTCGGCCCTGTTGTGCCAATAGACACTTTTGTTGACAGGTTCAAGTTAGTATAAGTAAAGGTAAATTCCCCATTGAGGAATCACATCTTTCAAGTGAGTTTGGAAATTTCAGCAAGTACACCTTGTTGGGAAAAGTGGGCACCTCTCTTGGGCTCTAGTCTTCTAGGGTTTGAGCACCCTCTTGTGTGCTAGGTTTTATCTTGGTGGTGAAGGTTTTTCTCTTGAGGAATATAGCAAAGGATTTGGATGGGTTTTTTTCCCTTGTTGAGAAGGGTTTCCCAGGATACTTCTTGTGTTCTTCTGCATGGTGCTTCTTCTTGTGATTTTGGTTGTTGCAACATTTATGGTTATGGTTAAATGCTAAAAATGGAATGAACTTCATGCTTAACCTTGACTATTGAAAAATCAACATGGTATCAGAGCATAGGTCTTGAAAGAACCCATTGCACAAGCATCCACCAAGTCTCAGCTCACCTTTTGCAGAACCGTATGACCCTTCTAGGGTTTCTAGAAAATTTTGTAGGGCCCTCCTCTCAGTGGTGATCCAACCCGAAATACTTGGATGCTGGGGCTACTTTTGGCATAGAAGAGTACAGCCTCGTCCAACGCATCTCCAGAAGCTCCCAAAGTGAAATTCCGAGAAATTTTGATTTTTGGCCCTAGGGTTTCTAGGGTGCTGAAATTTCCTGCAGAATATTAATTCTAGATTTCGGAAGAAACGTTTTATCTTGAATCAACAAGCATCTCTGTGACACCATCAAGTTGATTGTTGGTAGTCATAAGTCCAACATAATCCGAGGTTACTAATTCAACCTAATCATTAGGTTTTCAAAATCCAGTGGGCGAGAGTTTGAAGAAACCAATCAAATGAAGAACAGAGCCTTAGTAGAAGATTGGCTTGATGGAGCAAGCAACTTCAGCTCCTGGAAATCAAGGCTTCTAGTCACCCTTGAAGAAGATGACCTCTTGGATGTAGTAACTAAAACCCTACCAGCCATAGCTACAGACATAGAGAAGAAGATAAGAAAGGAAGAAGATATCAAAGCAAGAAAACTAATCATCTACTCAGTGAGAGATCACCTCTTACCTCGTATTGCCAACCTAAAGACAACCTATGTTATGTATGAAGCTTTAAAAGGAATGTTTGAAAGTGACAACACCCTCAGAGCTCTTACCTTGAAGAGCCAACTTCAAAGTACTAAGATGATGAAAGGTGACACAGTTGCCATCTTCTTTATGAAGTTATCAGAGATTAAAGAACAACTAGAGACCATCGGAGAAATCATGTCTGATAGAGAACTTGTCTTAACCACTCTCAACAACCTCCCAAAATCATGGGAGCCCTTCCTTCAGAGTATCAGTGGAAGAGAAGCTCTACCAACCTTTGATCGTCTATGGACAGATTGTACTCAAGAATAACTTAGACTTAGAAATAGAGGAGTGGAAGATTCCTCAGAAGAAAATCATGCTCTTGAACTTCATACAAAGAAAGGAGGAAAATTCAAAAGAAATTTCAGGCAAACATTTAAAGCTGAAAAGTCTTCATCAAATCCAGGTTATCAAAGAAGAGATGTTTCAGAAATTCAGTGCTTCAGATGTGACAATTATGGACACTATGCAAGAAATTGTCCAACCAGGATGAAGGGAAGACAATATGCTTCCACCGTTGACATTGATCCAAACCCACCTAAAAAGAATGAAGAGAAGAGAGATGAGAAGTACTTCCTCTAAAATTAAAACATGACTATAGATCCAGGTAAATTGGTTGATCATTAATTCTATAGTTGATTGCATTTTTTTTTAATAAGTGAAAAGTATTATCTCCAGTGTGGGAGCTCTCATGACTTGGACCATTATCCCTGGTACGAGAGTCCAAAACTTATTGATTGATTATTATGCTGGTCAAGAAGACATAAAAAATCTAGCAAGCAAATAAAAAGAAGACTTCCATCCTTCATATTTCAGAGAGAGTTACTTGACTCAAGAGGGAGTAAAAAAAAATAAAAGGAAGGAAGAGAAAATATCTTCTCCCCCTTCAACAGTTCAGAGGGAGACAAACAGTATTCCACCCGATTCAGCTGCTCCAGTTGACATGCCCAGAGATATTACAGTAAGGCATAAAAGGCCTGTCTAGGCTCGACAAAACTCTGCAAGAGGCAGAGGAACATACAATCTCCTCAAGGCACATCCCGAGAAAGCAAAAGAGATTTTCGAGCCATCCTTCAGTTATGAGCCACCACATTGATTTTGAGCTTTCTTGACATAGAGAAGCAACATGAGAACAAGTATGGCAAAATGCCATAACAGAAGAATACTAGTATATCTTAAAAGAATGATGTATAAGATATGGTTCAGAGACCAGAAGGGAAGTCTATAATGACTTCCAAGTGGATCTATAAGATCAAGCATGCAACTAATAGAAGTGTCGAGAAATACAAAGCGAGATCTATAGCCAGAGGTTTCTCACAAACAGAGGGAGTTGTCTATGATGAGACACTTGATCCAGTAAACCCGATACACTTCCATCCGTACTACCATCCATGAGTTGGAAACTATAACATATAGATAGATTCTTGGTGAGTTTGGCTTTCAACAAGAGTGTTGCTGATCCAAACCTATATTATTACAATGTTGAGGACGAGAGCCTGATTTTGATGACTTATTCAGAAAGCCTTCTTGTTGGATACAAGTAATCCTTGACTTCTGAATTCGAGATGAAGAATCTGAGTATGAAGCACTACTTCTTGGGACAAGAAGTATGACAGAGGATCGATGAGATTTTCCTAAGTCAAGGAAAATATACAGTGAAAATATTAAAGAAGTTCAGTATGACAGAATGCAAAATCCACCATGATGGATTTAAAGAAGAAGATTGATGATGATTCAGATGAGACTGATCCACAACTGATTGGATCACTGATGTATCTTGTTAACACTAGACTTGATTCATTCCATGCAGTGAATGTGCTTAGTCATTTCATGAGTCAACCAAGACAGACTCACTAGACAAGAGCAAAACATGTATTGAGATATATATGAGGCACAGTTAGATATGGTCGGAGATATGCCTCCAGTGTGAACTTGAGTTTGCAGGATATGTTGATTCAGATTGAGCAGAAAGTACAGTGGACCGCAAGAGCACGTTCGGTTGATGTTCTACCGTGAAAGTTGCCATGGTTTCCTAATACAGCAGGAAACAAAACTCTGTGGCCTTGAGTACCACAGAGGCAGAGTATATAGCATCGAGTGTTCGAAGCAATGTGGCTTCACAAGCCTCTGACAGATTTACTTGACCATGAAATGGATCCTATGATGATAACCACGAGTCGTGTGTAAAGCTCCTTGAGAACCCAATGTTTCTTGATGGATCGAAACATAATGAGATGAAATATCCTTATATCACAAATATGATGCAAAGGAAAATCGTACACATGCAATACCTTCCTACACATGAGCAGATTGCAAACATCTTCACCAAACTAACTTGGTGAAGAATGGCTCCCTAGTTGAGAGGGAGTGTTGATGACTCCAGCCAAGACAAAATTCAAAGTACATTCGTATGAGACTTGGCATGATGAGGAATGCCTCCCTAGCTGAGAGGGAGTGTTGATGACTGTAGCTATGTGAGACATTCTCCAGCTTACAAACCTGTGAGATGTGGATCATTGCAGCTATGTGAGACTTTCTCCAACTTACAAACTTGAGAGAAAGCCCCTAAGAAGGGTACGTGGTTCCTATCTGAGACAAAGCTGGAACGTAGAGATGACCTCCTCCATTCAGAGAGTTGAGAAGAACTCCAGATGATTATCCTGTGGGAAAGGCGATCTGTTGAGTTGGATGTGCTTGTGGCTGAGCTCAAGGTGAACGTGTGAAATCCCAAAGTGCTGGGTGCATCGTCATGAGAATAGAAATGAAGATGATGTATTAGCCTCCTCTGAGCAACAAAGTTAACGAGAAACTCCAAATGACTCTTGTGTGATGCAGTGGGAAAGAAGATTTTTTGAGTGGACGTGCCTGTGGATGAGCATAGGTGAACGTGTGAAGAACTGGTTCTTCTGTGTAATGCAGTGAGCCAGAGATATGGACATCCCTATGGATGTGCCCCTAGTGGATGAGCACTAGTGGGTGTATCAGATCCCTTGCTATATTGTTCAAGAGTAAGACTTGCCTGTAACCCTAACTGTAATGTAAAGGGTACAGGTCGGCCCCACCTTAATGTGATTATAAATTAATGTAAAAGATAATTAATTTGGTTAATATTAATTATATTATAAGCTAGTGAGGTCGGCCCTGTTGTGCCAATAGACACTTCTGTTGACAGGTTCAGGTTAGTATAAGTAAAGGTAAATTTCCCATTGAGGAATCACATCTTTCAAGTGAGTTTGGAAATTTCAGCAAGTACACCTTCTTGGGAAAAGTGGGCACCTCTCTTAGGCGCTAGTCTTCTAGGGTTTGAGCACCCTCTTGTGTGCTAGGTTTATCTTGGTGGTGAATGTCTTTCTCTTGAGGAATATAGCAAAGGATTTGGCTGGGTTTTCTTCCCTTGTTGAGAAGGGTTTCCCAGGATAGTTCTTGTGTTCTTATGCATGGTGCTTCTTCTTCTGATCTTGGTTGCTGCAACATTTATGGTTATGGTTAAATGCTAAAAATGGAATGAACCTCATGCTTAACCTTGACTATTGAAAAATCAACACTAAACACGTGTGGGAAGTACTTTGTACTTTGTACTATGTACTTTATGTCTAATTTCACTTTGACTTAGGAGATTTAAGTCAAAAGTGAAATTTGGTCATTTATGCCTAAAATGAGAATTAATTCACTTTGTGGGTGAATTAGGAGACATAAAGTGAAACTATGGAAACTTAAGTAAAGTGGGTTTTGAGTTGAGATTTACTTGAGATGATCTCAACCATTGATTAGGGATGAGATGAGATGATCTTTGATAGATTTTTAGCTCGGGAGGTACTCCGCAGGTTTTGTCTTGTATGCAGATGTTACCTTAATATATACACTACCAGGCACTTAACTTTGTAATAGTTTTTATAAAGTTGTTTTAAGTGGTTCTTTTATTAAAGTTACTTTTAATAAAGTGTACCTTCTATTTTTAAAGTGACTTTATTTTCATAAAGCACTTATGTAATAAAGTGAAATCACTTTAATATTTCAAGTGATTCATTTTGGAGGGAATGGATCATGACCCTTGATCTTGAAAAAACCAAGATCTAATCTTGGCCTTTGGATTTTGGGTTGGGGAAGGTGAAAAGACACTTTGGGGGGAAAATATCATTTTCAGATTATAAAAGAATGCATTGGGAGGAGAAGACATTGGGAGGAGATTGAGAGAGATTTTCTGAGTATGCTTGAGAGACAAAAGTGTGCAACAAAGAGGGCATGTTTTCCAAGGAAGGAGGGCACGAATCCCGATAAATTTTTTTCGGTGAGTTTTGGGCCGAAATATTTTTTTGCTATGGGAGGTCGTACTGTACGGATCCGTACAGTTTGTACGGAATTGGCTCAGAAATCGAGGCATTTTAGGCACGGTTTTCGAGACAAATTTCAGAATTTTGGTGGTTGTTTTTGGGCCGTATGGAACAGTCTGTACAACTAATTGTGGGCATGGAAAACGAGGTATGGAGGAGGTCGTACAACAGTACGGTTTTGGCACGGAAAACGAGGCAGATTTCTGTGTGACAGATTTGGTATTGTGAGGTATTTTCCTTGGTTGGAAATGTGGTTTTGCTGCTGTTTTGTACTTTCCTGAAGCTGAATAATAATATCTCTCTCTCTCTCTCTCGTTGGGTTTCCCCACATTGAGGTTTTCCCTGGCATTTACCTAAATTTCTGTGTGTTATGGGTTGCTGTCCACTATGTTATTTCCGCTGCTATTTTGCTTAGCAATGTGTATTTCTTCTTATGGAAATTTCTGAATGTGGGTTTATGCATTTATGAAGTTTATGAAGACAATTATCTCTAGGTTGCTAAGTGTATGACAAAAATTTCATTTGCTGATTTTTGTCATTAGGAATCTACATGGTATCAGAGCTTTGTCTTTGACAGTGGGCAGTTTGATTTTTGGGCAAAAGGGTGTGATTGTTTTCTTTGAGTTGTGACAGGGAATATGGCTGCAAGCATTAGATATGAGGATCGGTTGGATGGCATTTCCAACTATTTGCAGTGGAAGGTCCGACGGTCAGCCGTTCTCAAGGAGAACACAATTTATAACTATGCCAACTCTGTTTTAGTAGCTCCTGCAGCAGATCCTGTTGCTTTGGACTTGCATGAGACCAAGGAAGCCAAAGCTCAGAGGATTGGATGGGGTGAAGGATCACTTTATCCCACACTTGGTTGAGAAAAAGATTGCCAAGGAGATGTGGGATGCACTTAAAAACTTGTTCGAGGCAAAGAATGAGAACTGGAAGATGGCCTTGAAGGCTAAGTTGCATGATACCAAGATGGGTAAGGAGGAGAGTGTCTCTTCTTATCTTACCCAGGTGGCTCAAGTTAAAGATGAGCTGGCAGCTGTTGGAGAGGTCATTACGGATTCTGAGTTGGTGAGAATAGCCTTAAATGGCTTCACCAAAGAATGGGAAGTCTTCGTGAAGTGCGTGGTGGGATGTGAGCATCTACCAGATTGGAGCAGATTGTGGGATAATTTCACTCAGGAGGAGATCCGAGAAAGGTCTCAGAGCAGTGAATAGAAGACAGACAGAGCTGATGAGAATGTTGCTCTTTCGACAACGAGCAAAAAGAAAGGAAGTTCCGGAAGGGACTTGAGTAAAGTCAGATGCTATTGTTGTAACCAGTTGGGGCACCTTGCCTCTCATTGTCCTGAGAGGAAGAAGAAGAAGAAGGAACCAGAAGGGCCTGAGACAGCTGTTACAACAACCATGGAGGACTTTGCTTCAAAGTTTGACAGGGAATTTTCTTTTGTGACCCTAGTTTCCAGTGTCGGCAACGGAGGATTTGGAGTTGATGTTAGATGGATTGTGGATAGCGGAGCCTCTAGCCACATGAAGGGAATCTGGCGAGTATTCCTAGACTTCACAGAGATTGGTCCTGGTCAACAGGTGGTAAATGAAGGTGGTATGGGGAGCGCTGTATGTGGAGTTGGGAATGTCAGATTCCAACTCGAGTTTGGGGAACTCTTGGAGCTTGATGGAGTTCTCTTTGTTCCAGGGTTGAGGGTTAACTTGCTCTCAGTCTCAACCTTGGAGGATGTAGGATATTGCGTATTGTTCAAGAGGGAACATGTCTTTATCTACAGGCAGGGAGTGGACCCGGTAGAGTTGCAGTTGATTGGTAACCGGGTGGACAGGTTGTATATGTTGAGAGGACAACCTTCAATGTATGATTCAACGTCGGATGAGGAGTGTGAGGAGGCTTCTTAGTCTGTGGTGGCGCCAAGGATATAGTCTTGCATTCCGAGAGAAGAGAGCGAGTCTCTTCTGAGCACTGGCAGAAGGCTCAACCAGGTTGATCGAACCGATGCTCAAGATGAAGTGAGCTCAAGGTTCCGGGAGGTTTCCAGGAGCAGATCTTCTAGTTCGAGTTCTGTGCAGGTGTTGCAGATGGCTCCAGGTTCAGAGGGAGCTCCTACAGAGCACAGTGTGATGGGACTAGATGATGGAGATGGCAGCGAGTACATCCCTCGCTAAGAGGGAGTGTTAGCTTTTTAGCTCGGGAGGTACTCCGCATGTTTTGTCTTGTATGCAGATGTTACCTTAATATTTACACTACCAGGCACTTAACTTTGTAATAGTTTTTATAAAGTTGTTTTAAGTGG
>SNQJ01S0009398.1:0-11164 GCA_010110895.2 Picea sitchensis | reverse complement strand
CCAATAGACACTTTAGTTGACAGGACAAGTCTAATATAAGTAAGATGAAATCTTTCATTGTAGACACACACACACTTGTGAGTTTTGGAAATTTCAGCAAGTACACTTATTGGTCAAAGTTGTGCACCTCTCTTGGGCACTAGAGTTCTAGGGTTTTGTGCACCCTCTTGTGTGCTAGGATATTCTTGGTGGTGAAAAGGTCTTTCTCTTGAAGAGTATAGCAAAGGATTTGGTTGGGTTTTTCTCCCTTGTTTGAGAAGGGTTTCCCAAAATATATCTTGTGTTCTTGTGCATGGTGCTTCTTCATGTGATCTTGGTTGCTGCAGCATTTATGGTTATGGTTAATTGTTAAAATGGAATGAACTTAATGCTTAACCTAATGCTATGAAAAATTCAACAGTAAGTAGGGTACTTACGGACAGCATCTGATAGTGTCTCACTATGATAGGCCACGGAGTGGTCGTGCTGAGTGAGAACGATGCCCACAGCATAGTCTAAAGCATCAGTCTCGATCTCAAAGGGTTGTTGCAGGTCTGGTAGTGAAAGTATTGGGGTTGAGCACAAGCGTTGCTTCAAATCATCGAACGCTTGTTGTTGGGACCAGCCCCACGCAAATGTTTCCATACCACCACCCCTGGTTATTTGGCTGAGGGCCCATGCAATATGGAAGAATCCCAACACGAACCTGCGGTAGAAATTGGCGAGGCCCAAGAAGCTCCAAAGCTCAGTGAGTGTGATTGGGGCTGGCCAGTCACGGATGACTTGGATCTTGGCTAGATCCACATGTATGCCATGTTGATCAACGATGTCGCCCAAGTAATGGACCATGTCCATGCCGAAGGAGCATTTTTCCAAGTTGGCGTATAGTTTGTGCTGCCGCAGGGTGTGCAGAACCTGTTGAATATGCTGCAAGTGTTCTGCCCAAGACTTGTTGTAAATGAGAATGTCATCCAGATACACCACTACAAAAGTATTGGTGAATAGTCACAAGATATCGTCCATCATCCTCATGAAAGTGGTTGGAGCATTTGTCAAACCAAAGGACATGACCAACCATTCAAAAAGGCCTTCCTTTGACTTGAGGGCGGTCTTCCATACATCTGTTTGTTCTATCGGGACCTGGTGGTAACCAAACTTCAGATCAATCTTACTGAAGTATTTCGCCCCCGTGAGTTGATTAAGGAGGTCGTCGATTTGGGGAATTGGGTATCGGTTTCTGACTGTGATTTTATTTAGGGCCCGGTAATCAATGCAGAGTCGTCAGGGTCCATCTTTCTTCTGTACCAGCACGATTGGGCTCCCGTAAGGTGATCAGCTAGGACGGATGTGCCCCTTGTAGAGCAGTTCTTGGATCTGTCGCTTGATCTCCTCATTCTCTAACATAGAGCGGCGATAGACTGGCCCATTGGGCAACGGTGCGTCAGGGGTCAGATCGATGGGGTGCTTGACCTGACAGTGCAGAGGTACCCCGGTAGGTGAGGAGAAGATATTCGAGTATTCTTCAACGACCTTATCTACTTGCTTTAGTTGTGTGAAGAGATCGGTTGCATAGACCCTGGATGTGGCTGTGATATTTCGCTCATTCCGAGAGCGAATCACGAAGAAGACAAACTTCCCTGTCTGAGAGATGACCTTCCTGCATTGCTTGGCCGAGATCAAGGAAATAACACTAGGTGGTACTGCCTCGGGTATCCTGTACAATTTCCTGTTCAAAGTAATAATAACACTACGAGGCCTAGACTCATATACAGCATGACATTTCCATAAATAAGGTTCGCCCAAAAGAACATCACAAACTTCGAGAAGAGCAACATTACACAATACCTCGTCTTTGAAGGGCTTGATGTCGTACGATAGTCGACACTGTTGGCTCACGCAGAGATCGCTTCCTTGGCGAAGCCATCCAATGGTGTAGGGTTGTGTGTGCGGCATTGTCGACGAGACCAGCCGATGAAGTGCAGCGGGGTGCCTTTTACCCACATCTGTCAATGGAAGAGGTGCTCTCCTTCTTCTGGCTCGTCTAATTCATCAGGCTGGAGCTTGGTGGTAGCAACGGCGGCACTGAGTTCCACGTCAATGATCTGTCTTCCCCTTTCTGGTTCTGACTCAGAGTCAGAACCCGCATCTGATTCAGAGGCTTTCACTTCGGCCACCAGCGACTGCTTTGAGCGGCAGTCAGCAGTGTTATGCCAAGGGCTCTTATGGAAGTCGCACCACTTCCTGGTATCTTTCTTTGTCTTTCTGGTGTCCTTTGCTTGCGGCTTGGACTGGTTGTCCTGATACTGTCCATCTTTGCTCTGTCCTTTGTTATGTGGGTAGGGGTCGCCCTTTCCTAGCTTTTGCTGTGAGGGGTTCCCGGGCCCAAATTGTCGCGTCTTTTGTTTGAGCTTCTGCTCGATTTTGACAGCATATCGATAGGTCGTGCCCAAGGAAGAGATGTCCAGAAATTCCATTTTGGTCTGGACGTATCTATGCAGAGCACCACGATACTTGAGCACCATATGTCACTCTGAATCTTTGATACCTAGCTTGGCGCGCAAGGTATGGAAGATATTTGTGAACTCTGGCACTGCTTGGTCTCTTTCTTGCCGCAATGTGGTCCATTTGGTATACAAGTCATCATAACTTCCAACATGGTAATATTGTTCCTTAATAGCATCCTTGAAGGATTCCTAGGTGGTCGTGACTATAAATAACGAGGGTTCCTCTATTTCCTTTTGCTCACAGAAAGTTTCCCACCAATCTTTGACATGGGGAACAACTTTGAGGAGCGCAAAAGTAATCTTTTCTCTATTCAAAAAGTTATGGACAGAAAAATACCCTTCTAGTAGATTCAACCACTTGTCTACACCATCTACGTCTAACTGACCTTCAAATATAGGAATATCGAAGTTTATTTGTACGTTGAAGGGGGCGGCCACTCCACTCGATGAAGATGTGTTGCCTGTTGGTAGCTGTCGAAGGATTTGTGCGAAACTATCCATCATCTCATTCCTCTTTTACGTGAGGGCTTCCTCAAGCAACATTTTGAAAGGATCTCTTGTCCCATCATCTTTCTTTTCTCCTTCCATGAAAGGTCGCTTGGGCATGCGAGAGCTTTGGTCCAAAAGAGAAACAAGCCCGAGACCCAATTCTTTGTACTCTGACCTCGTTGGGGACATGCATTAAGACGACAAGGAGCAGACCGCTCTGATACCACTGATCCGGATTTTATGAGCAGAACGAAATGACTACAGATTATTAACAGATGCTTAACACAGAATAACAGAGATACAGTAAAACTAGTTTTCTATTCAACAAGGAAATAAGCTGAAACTGTTAAATGCAACGGAAAACAAGCTTGTTGGAATGGTGGCGGCTTATCTTTGAGAAGAGATGTGACGGTTGCGTTCATTCGCAAGAAGATGATTACAATGAGGCTCTGAAGGCCTTTTTACAATAAACAGGAGTGTCAAAAACCCTAGACATCCAAAAACCTAACCCTAGGAGATGAAGCGCCAAAAGTCATGTGGGCCCCGTTTGGGTAAGTCAGTACATCAACTTCCCAGGGTCGTAACTTTTGCATACGATCTTCGTTTTAGGTGTACGATAGCCCATTGGAAAGATCTATCCGAGGACTACAACTGTTGACACAAATATTATAATAAATTTCCAGATCGGAAGATACCAAAAAAAACGTCGTTTAGGGCCTCAAAACAGCTCCAGAAGTTCAGGACCCGAAAAACTGCTAAAAATAGTAAATTACCAAAATTGTCAGAAAGTTGTTTTGAGCTAGCTGAAAAAGGTGGGTGGCCACTGATATCCACCTGGATCAACTACACCAACTGGCACTGGAGATTACTCAATTCTCAAATATGGGGATTGCTCCCAATGAATCTCGTACTATATCATAATCATGGTTGTTCTGGTTATATTTATGAATACTGGAACTATTTCTTCCATTTTTGTAGCAAGTGTCTCATCATAGTCTTCTCCCTCTTGCTGGGAGAATCCTCTAGACATAAATCAGCTTTGTACATCTTTTATCTACAACATGCTTGATCTGTTAGATCAATCTTGGAAGTCAACACCGACTTCACTTCTAGTCTCATGGAAAACTCCATATCCCAGTCTTTCTGGTTGGCTTCCTTCTCTGTCATTGAAACAAGAGAATCTTCCCAGGAGATTTCATATCTCCTAGAAGTCTCTGAAGCTACGACCTAGTCTTCTCATGGCATCTGTCTCCCAGTCCTGGAAGATGTCTCTTCATCTGATCCTTTCTGAGATCAGGCTTACTTTGAATCTTGATTTCTTCTGAGTCCACGAAAACTTCATAGTATTTTCAAGATATACTTGGTGTTGAATACCAAGTCTTAATATGAAAAGTTGAGTCAAACTTCAAACGAGTTCTGCTTCCTGTCAAGGTGGCTTCAATAATCTTTGATCAAGTCTACTTACTCTTCGGTCATCTTTGGAGCCTTCTGCTTCTTACAATCAATCTCCATATGAGATACTATGTATCTCAAAAATAGTTTCTTCTTCAATTTCTTCGGTACATGAATGTATATGATCACGTATAAAACTTGGATAGTCTACTTCATGTTTCATCTAATATGTTACCTCCTGCAACCGTCACTATAGCTTCCTCCGGGTTATCACCTCTGACCTGCCTGGAACAAGATCAACAGCAAACAAGAATAATACTCTTTATAATAATGATAAAACAAAAGCAAGAACAATCGTCACAGTAGCTCTTTTACAGCTACTACTTGTGCCCTGCCTGAGACAAGGATCAAGAGTAAGAAATAAAATATGAAATGAGAGTAACACTCTTCTGGTCTTGTGATCAATTACTCCTCCTTGGTAATCTGGAACCAAAACAAGAAGTTTCTCCTAGAGGAGATGTTAGTTGTATCTGGTAAGTGATTTCAATAGGCATTCATCTTAATAATGCTCACATGCTACCAAGTATAATACTCTTCAAAAACTGTTATCTCAACTATGAGGTAGTTATCAAACTTGACGTGTGCAGATCTTATCAACTTAATCAATCAAACCTGGAACCTAAAGTCTTTATCCTCAAGAATGAGTGTGTTGTTTTTCTTTCAAGTCTCCTTCAATCAAGATGACAAGTGCTTTCTTCAACCTGTCCTATGTACTAAGACAATATGCTATCTTGACAGAAATCAAAGTTAGAGAATAAACTCTAATCTCATTCTAATACCTTGACTTTAATTTTGACCAAGGGTTAGTATGATGGTCATGACTTCAGCGTACAACCTAGATGTTTATAAGGTCAAAATAATGTCATAACAAATAGATGCATATCAAAATGATCAAACCTGGGGTGCTTTTATTCTTCTGAATGTATTGGATCTGAGATCCTTCCAGATCTATCATTGTCAAAAAGATCCTTTCTCCTGCAAGTACCCTTTAGAATAATAATACATTTTAACAAATGTAAGTACATACCTCTAACAGTATCTTGCGAGGGTAAGGTGCACTAGGACAATAAAACAACAGTCCCAACACTTCACAAAAAACTTTTACTACCACTGGTGTTGCAACTGGCATGAAGAAACTGGCACTGCAACTGCAATTGACATGAAGGAACTAGCACTGCAACTGCAATTGACATGAAGGAACTGGCACTGCAACTGCCACTGATAATGCAATTGTAACTATAACTAGTACTGCAACTGCAATTGCAACTGCAACTTACGGTTTTATGAGGAAACCCTAATTTTTCAAACTTCAAATTTTGGAATTCTGATCCAGGGACTAGATGTGATGGGCTGAGGCGAGTAGGCTAGTGTAGTTTGTTTTTAGAAAATTCAAATTTTACCCCTTGAAATTTGACCTGCGCAAATCTGGACTGGTACTTCTGGTACTGGTTCTGGTTTCCTGGTTTTCTATTTATTTTTTTTGGTACCAGTAAAAACTAAGGTTTCACTTTTTGGAGGCTCTGGCCACTGAAAAGGTGTGCTCAAGCTGCCAATCAATTTACTAGGCTAGGGCGCACTTCCCTAGATGGTTTTTAGGCAAAAAGCCCTAATTTTCTTGTATGGCAACAATAACATTTTTGGTTACCAAGTGAAAGATGCTCTACTCAATTTAGCTTTGGATCACTGAGAGAAACACAATCACAAGGTACACAGCATTTTATCCTGGGAAACCCTCATGGGGAAGAAAACCCAGCAAAACCTTCCTTAATATAGATTGCCAATACAATGCCAAGATAAAAGACAAAACCACCAAGAATAACCAAGACTGAGCATGCGCCTCTCTCTCCTCCCTCTGGCAACTGTAGCTATCTCCAAAACTTGCGCACTAGAAGAGTGATTGAGTGAGTGTAAGGATGAGGCATCATCCTCTCTTATTTATACTAGCTGATAGGCGCTAGGGTTGTGTCTCTTCACCAAGTTGGGCCGACTTCTTCAATTAGTGGCTAAAACCACTTTAATTAGCCCTAGGGTCCGATTTCTTAATTAGCATCATTTACTTAAGGTTTGACCAATCCACAAAAGGGGATTTGGTCATACATAAGTCCCGACATCATCAATCCACAAAAGGGGATTGATTTATATAATAATAACTCAATAATAAGTAGAATATTCTTCGCAGTTACAATATTTCAACATTTTTTAGGGAATTTCCTAATTTTTAGGATAATACGGCTTAAACTCAACTGGAGGTGAATTTTAAGGAGCTGATGCATGGAAAGTGGAGGGGTGATTATACGAAGAAATATACAACTAAATTTAGGCCCAGTTATGCGACTCCCTTTTCTCAATTAATTATTTATTTATGCTCAAGTCTTGGAAATATGCACCCCTTTCCTAAGTGGATGCCACATCTCTGAAGATCTGCCACATCTCAACCTGTGAGAGTGCCACTTAGCACTGCATGGATGATGATCGTACCTGCTAAATATAGAACTTTCTAAAAATAGAATCCAACTCCTAAATTTTAGGAAACCGTCCACATCATCCAAGAAGATTGGGAGAATACCACCACATGTCACTGTCTAAAAATAGACACTGCTAAAAATACAAGGTTGTTTGAATGCCCTTGACTTCATACTCATTGAACTAGTTTTTCCACAAGGGATCTGATATGCGATCAGAATCAATATGCAAGCCCTGGTGCTCAACCTACTAAAAATAGTAAAGTGTGCCAATTCATCCTGAAAAAGATTCAAAAGACTCAAACTGTCACAAGGATCCACAATATGTGCTACGAATCTGAATATGGGGCCTGGAGCCAAAGCTGCTAAAAATAGAAATTTCCTGCATATCGCTCGAAAAAGTACTATCAAGCCTCGAATCATGCAAGGACTCTCCCTGTATGCTCAGAACTGCTCCAACTGTCAAGAGACCCACTCAAACCATGTCTCTTAAAAAGTAGCAATGCATGTTGTATGTAGACATCTCTCTCAAAATGCACATGGGAAACCAAGCCAACTCTAACCCTGAACCAAACGACCATGTACCGATCATATACTTGCCTCTTGTGGGAACCAACCTCTGCTAACCATAAGTGCTAAACTCTAGGAGAATCTCATAGAATGCCAGCGAAAATAGTGCATGTTGGCTCTTAACCCTCAAGATTTTCAAGGGTGAAAATCTAAGGGTTAGCAATGGCAACTCAAGGGAACGAGATCCCCTTGTGGGATGCCGAGAACCATAACGATCTTTGTATCCATAAAACTAAAATGATGCTCTGTGAGAACTCTGTAAGATGTACCAATGATGCTCTATAAGAACTTTGTAAGATGTACCAATGATGCTCTGTGAAAACTGAAGAAATATGTACCAAGAATACCCCTGTAACTGCGTGGAAGGAGAAGAGGCCCTGTAATCTGATCAAGAACAACCTATAAGCTTACCTGTAGTACCAAAGCCTGTCCAATGGGCCATGGAGTCAAAGTATATAATCCTCCCACTGAAAACTGAAACCCAAGGGGTCTCATCCAAATACGCTACCGGCTACCACCCAATATGTACACTTCTCCCCGTAGTGAATGTATTGATGTCAACACAAGGGAGAGAGTCACTTCATCAGATGTCAATAATGTAAACACCTGGGAAGTGCGAAAGATGTTTTGAAGTCGAATAGTGACAAGGATCACCCAATCAAGGCCCAATGATACTCGGCCTTGTTGGATGGAGAAAAACCGCCAATGAGGCTAACGGTCACCAAGGTGCTCTACCTCTGGTTCATCTGTAGATAGTGTGTCAAAGTCGATACAAGATGACATGTTGAAAACAAGAGCAATGATGTCTCTATTCCCTCAGCGCGAAGTGATAACTCAAGAAGATCAAAATGAAAGAACTGGGTACCATATCCCTATTGTTGGATGAGGGCGACGACATGATTCAATGCAGAAGTCTCAATGATAAGAAATGAAGAGACAAGACATATGATGACTCAAGACACTCCTATGTCTCCTCAAAATACCCATCCTAAATGGTCAATGTTTCGAGAACAATGACAAAACGGGACCCCCATCCAAGCTCACACTAATGATAGACACAAACGCTCGGCATGTGAAAGATTTCATATTCAAATTTTAACCCAGGAATAAGAATTATGAACATCCACATATTCAGAAAAGAAAGACACATAAGACTCGACCGACTCAACCACATGTTGATATAGGTAGGAAAAAAATCAGCGACATTTATGCAAAGACTGAAGTAGATAACCAAAGGGAAAAGACACTGCAACGAAAATGTAGATTGCGGTCCTAAAATTGTAAAAATAAGCAAGAAGGAAATACTAAAATGACAATGCGGAAAGGAAACACAACTACCCTAGACCCAAAAAATTTTACCTCAAAGTTGTCATGATTAAATCATCATACTCAAAGGACCAATGTAACCATACAGCAAAATGATCAGTCCGACGAGAGAGGTCAACAAAGTCAACCTTCCAGGGGGACCCACCATGAAATCTCATATGACCCAAAATTGCCTTGATGTACTTGTTGGTGAAGCCATAACTGAAGGGTGCCAGCAGACTAAAGGTTGGTTGGGACTTAGAATATGGTATTTCAACAGTAAAATGCATGAGAGCTGAAACTCTTCACATCTACTTGTTGAAATACCTCCATCATTCTGAGCTCAACTGGGTCATAGTGAACTCTAATATCCAAGCTCTGATCAATCTCAGGATACTAAAGAACAACCTTGGGATGCAGAATAGTAGGTAAAGTAAGAGGGATATCATCTTCTGGTTGAACCAAAAGTGGCTCCTCCTGTTGTAATGGTGTCCGATCAAGTTGTTCCTGGACCACTATTGTGATAGACAAGGTTGAAAATTCTTATTAAGTGATCTCAACTTGGTTAACCTGTGATTCCTCCTCTTGAAACTTTTCATCTTCACTAATGGGAGGAACCGATGAACACTCTTGAGTATTCAAATCTTCACCTTCATCTTCTTGGAACTCCACATGTGACTCAAATGGTGCAACTATTGGTTTTGGATCATCTAAGATTGGGCTATAACCCTCCTATTTATTATGTCTGTTGTAATTTGATTATAAGCAAAGAAATACACAAGGTAGTAATTTATCTAGGTATTGGGGATCAGAAAATCAACATGGTATCAGAGCTTGCATTCTGAGAGGGAAACAATTTCATATTCATAGCAGTTTATGCGGGAAATCTATTAGATCTAAAAGGAGATCTCTGCAGACCTATAAACCAACAGTTAGATTATTGTGGGTGCTTGAAGGAATAAGCACACAGTAGTTGTTTTTGTGCAAATCTAGTAATGGCAGCAACCAATCTCAAGTTTGAAGACCGGTTGGAAGGAGCATCTAACTTCATGCTCTGTAAGGCCAGGGTATCCTTTCTTTTGAAGGAACATGATGTTTGAGAGATTGTAGAGAAGGTTGTTCCTCCACCGACAAGTGCAACTCAATTGGTGGCTCAAGAGAAGAAGGGCATCAAATCCCAGAGAGTGATCATGGATGCGGTGAAGGATCATTTGATCCCTCATGTAGCAGAAGCAGTCGGCCAGAGAGATGTTCAAGGCTCTAGTGGATTTGTTCCAGAGTAACAACTTCAACATGAAGATGATCTTGAGAAACAAGCTCAAGTGCATCCAAATGTCAAAATCTAACAATGTTACAAGTTACTTCATGAGGATCACCCAGACACATGATCAACTTGCAACCATTGGGGTTAAAGTTGATGACTTAGAACTCGTGAATGTGGCATTGAACGGTTTCACCAAGTCATGGGAACCATTGGTCAAGGGATATATGCTCGGGAGAAACTTACCAATTGGGAGAGGCTTTAGGGGATGATTGCATCCAAGAAGAAGCTTGAGAGGAGTCTAAAGCCAACAAGCAAGAAGATGGAGATGAGAACCTGGATGTTGTCGATCAGACAAGGAAGGGTAAAGGAAAGGGTTCCAAGGGTAACAGTGAGGGGGCAACACCTCACAGTCGAGCAAGAAGAAAGACTTGAGTAAGATAAAGTATTTCACGTGTTACAAGAGTGGGCATTATGCATCTCAGTGTCCAGATAAGAAGGGTAACAGTAAATCGCAACAGGTAGCAGCATCAGCAGAAACTCAAGTGGATGAGTTGGCAGCGAATTCACACCAGTCTCTTGCCTTTCTACCAGCACAGTCACAAGGAGTATGTGGTACATAGATCGTGGTGCTGAAGAAATTTGAGGTTCCTAAGGCTGCCCTACAAGCCTGTCAAATGACCTCTTGTTGGGCACTATGTTCAAGGTACTTTCAAAATATTTTCCTTGTTGCTTTAGGACTATTTTCTCTGTTAAAATATAATGGATGTGCTCGTTTTACCATTGACAATATCGCTATTGTCACCCAACCATAGGCCGAAGCCACCCTCCGAGCACCTTAACCTTGACAAAGAATCACTCTGGAAGCAAACCCTAGGCTAGATAGCCAAACAAAGGGTAGCACACCTTTCCCCAAGGATAGCACACCGACAAGAGCTGATCAGATAGTCCAAACCCTGACCAAGAGATAGTCCAAGCCAAGCGTGATCTGCTAGTTGCAGCAGCTGCAATGGCAGCTCTCCTCCAAACCTGTGCACAAAACTGGGCACTACAGTGCGCACAAGTGTTGCTCTGCAATTCTAAGACCGCCTTGCCAGAATGAAGACTGGCCTCCTATATTTATAGTAATTCTGGCTAAATGC
>SNQJ01S0009397.1:63394-90524 GCA_010110895.2 Picea sitchensis | reverse complement strand
CTGTTATGCTCATGCATGGAAAAATTTCACAATATTGTGCTCATGCATACGTTGAGTTCTTATTTAGCAGCAGATCGGTTGAGTTTGCCACAACTAGCCCAATTTGTGATAACCAACCCAAGTTCAATTCTCAGAGCAAATTTGGTAACAGCTATATCTAAAAAGTCCTGTATTAACTCCACTTTGACTATTTTCATAGCTCCACAAGAAAAATAGCCAAAAGTGTTTACAAGTACCCAAGAGAATGTTCTCTGTTCTCCTGTGATCCAGTAGGGGTTTTACACAGATCCAGTGGGGGTTTAACACAGCTAAACCAAATATGTTTACAAGTCTCCGAAGAAATGTTCTCCGGTGATCTATAAAAATCTATATACCAATCCATTTATCGACTCATAATTGTGAATACAAATATCAAGGAACAACCCTACTCTGGTCTTTTATAGTAAAAAAAAACAAAGAAACGGTGTATTTCAACGGTAGAGGGCCAGTAAAGTACTTCGGTAAATTAGAAAGAATAAATACCCCAAGTATATATGCAAATCCGAACAAAGAGCCAAATAGAAACATAGTACAGGGCGGCGCTTAATGCAATTTCTCAATAACAGATAGGCAACGCCATGACCCAAACAAACATTGGAAAGNCTAGAGGCTCCTCCCTCTATCCTTCAAGTTATTTTTTCCTAAATCATAACATTCTTGGGTATCGATGGCATACAACAACCACTCAAAATTGCATGCATATCATCAAATAATAAAAAAGTTTCATAAGGGATTCTTACCCAATCCATTTTTTAATTCTCATGTCACATGGGAATGAGGTTTTTATACATGTTTTGGCTTCCACTACCCTTTCCTGAATGTTTCCTCATCAATCGTGCTTCATGGGAGCTCTCACAATCCCTTTCATATTTCTCTTTTATCAACAACCTTCTTGCATTGAATGTCTACTTGAGATTCTCCACCATTGGTAGGTGTCCTTCCTCAACAAGTCCAATCATTTACTACATATATCATGCATCATCATATTCAAAAATATGTCACGCGTCATATAAATAATAATGTATGTACCATAGTATTTAAAACATTTTCCATTACGTTCTAGCATATCTGCATGCACTCTATCACATTATCCTTAATGTTTTCATGACTGAAAACACAATCAGTTTTCAGTTGTTTATACAGTCACACAATTATCAACATTCTCATTCTAGAATAATTTAAACAACCAACATTTCAGTCTTCTCATCCCAGAGAAACAAAATGGATAACAAGAAATGAGTTAAGGTGTTCTTTCCTTTTTCCAACCCCTTCTACACGGCTCGGGACTTTCAATCCAACTAAATTATTTTCAATGCCTCACTTCCTTCACACAATATGGATTAACCAAGCTCATTATTTAACATATTTAATAATTTATCTTTCGTTGACTAGCTATATTCATTTTGAAAGTTATTCTTTTTAAAGGATACATCTATGTCTCTTTATTCAGAGTTATATAGTGATAAAACTAGTAATGCTTTTCTCCTTCTTTACTTCTACAATTTATCCCTTCCAGAGAATTCCTTACTCTTTTAATTGAGAAACCTTGGTCACTCTCACCTTTGCATTCTTGGATAAATCAACATGCTACATCAACAAGATTCTTCTTCATAATCAATTATGAACATGTGCATTCTACACATTTCCCCCAAAAAAATCAGATTGGTTCTCATTCGTTGGCATGTCATTTTAATCATGAATGGTACTTTAAAATGTAATCCAAGATTATTGTATAAATAAGCTTTCCATACCACTGTTTAATTCTTATAATTCATTAAAATTATAACTTTGTTCTCCAAATAGAGTGCTTATACAACCCTTCCATGGGGATCTTTCCCCACATGCAATGTAACACACCCAACTCCTTAAGTTCCCTTTTAAGGGATGGGGCATTAAATTTTCACTTTTTCTCATTCATCTCAATACCTCTTCTCGAGCGAGCCATTGTCTTATACTCGCCATGAGATTTCCAATGACGATCATCATTCTCAAAATCAAGCTCTAGATCAAAAGTTATGGATTTACAAAGTTCAATGCCTCATTGGCCAATTCCACCTCATTGGACAATGCCACCTCATTGCCACATGGAATCCACACGGTTGCCTCTCCCAAGTTTCAATCATCATGGAATAGCCATGGCTCTGACATGGCGCTGACCTCAAGGTTCGTTGAACCTTGGTTCCAATCCAACGGAACCTCTTGTCATCATCATCGATATTTTATTTCCATGGGTCACAAAGACCCAACCACAAGTTTTGACGACGATCCATTATTTAGTATTACTCTAGATCTGATGCTCCACATGCCTCTCACGCAAAAACTCTAATTGAGTTGGTGATTCCAAACCGATCGACACTTAACACCCACTCTTTCATTATTCTCTTCTCCGACGAATTTACGCCTGGGTCAATGGAATAGATTCATTGGCCCACAAATTCAACGATCATGATCGTGTCACCAATGCCTCCATTGTCATCAGAATTATTATCCGACACATAACCTTTATAACCCTTCCATTTACGATGAACGATCTAGATCTCTCTTCCTATAGATCTGACGATTTGTAATTGAAAAATGACTTTCCAATGGTTTGAACCCAATAGGGCCCACCCTCCACCTTAAGACAAACCAGGTTTTGACACATGTTGTCCTCTAGATGCGGTGGCATGCCACCTCATTCATGATGTCGTCATCTATTCTATAACATGGAAATATATGGTGGATATTAACTCTGACTCACCAGTGATCAATGGATCTCATTACATCATAGATGTTGTCATCATTGTCAAAGTTCCTTACCACAACATATCCTTGTTGACCTTTCAAACTTTGACGAATGACCCAAATTTTCTCATATTTTCACCTATGTCTGCCAAATAATCTTGAGAAATGGCATCATCTCTGCACAACACATGGAATAATTACCAAGTGACACGTCGCATCCATATTTCCCATAGAATATCACATATAGGTGCCCAATCAATATTCCACATGGAACCTTCTATGATCGACACATGGAACTATCCAGGTAATTCTCTTGGGCCCTTAATTAAAGTACATTTTTAAGTCCTTTCTCTCCCAACAGGGTCCATGCTTGACCCATCGACCAATCAACTATAGCTATGCATCATCCTAAGAGACACATAAGTTGTCACATTGGTATTCACCATCATCATGACATCATCATTCTATTTTATTTCCCTTCGATATGGATTATATATCCAATGGATAAGGTCTCTCCTCAAACTCTACTTGATCTACGGTCAAAATTGACCCTTAGAGCCTTACCATTGGACTTCGTACACCTTGGTGTCCAAGGTTTCTCCGAGTACCAAATTCTGATGAAAAGCATAAATCTAGATCTGACAGCTCATATCCTTTTCTCTAGACATTCTAATAGATCTAATGGTTCATTTTCATCATCGAAGCTCTTCCCTTGAAGTCCCTCATCAATGCCATGCGTAATCATTACGACAACCAAATATTCAATCAATAGTGGATATCTCTCCACCCACAGATCTTGAGCTCCATAATTTAAATTTCCCGTTGAAACGTATGAGATCTATAGGGACCCATTCCCAATTCCTTCGACTAATTACACATTGCCATGTATTACCCTTGGGTATGTAGGTGTTCCCCATCAACGTGACATAAACAAGACGTCACCATCCCTTTTAACCTCACTTATATGAGACCCTACAAATATCCACGACTGAGAATCGATCTCACATATACTCTGATAAATGGTCTATATTTCCCCTCAGGGCCTTTCCCATCGAAGTACCTTCACTCTGGGTCTCCAGGGATACTTCAATAGTCATCCTCCATCCAATCGGTTTGGATACCCTTTCCTCTGATCCTATTATAGATCAATGGATCTGGTTGAATTGGGGTACAAATTCTATGGGCATCATATCCTACTCTGATAAAGGGTAGGGATGCATTTGTTGTTTTGATCCAACGACTGTGATTCCTTCAAGCTTGAAACATGGGTTTTTCCCCAGGTTTTCAATTTGATTCAAGAATTAACAGTTCAAGGATTTCTTCCTGGTATTTTCTAAGGCTTACGAGGCCTTTAGCATATCTGTAGTTCTCCTCTAAATTGACTAAGGAATTCTCTCTTCACTGATTTGGTGAATATTTCTATCTAGCAGGTTTTCCATTCCAAGAAGGAGAGTTTCACAGAGATTTAAATATCTCCAAACTGCACATAAACCTTCCTAGGTTATAGGGAATTTCTTCCTTCATTCTTCCAACAAGAAATAATCCTTGCTACTTATTCACCCAAATGAATATTTAATTCCACACAATCATTTGTAAAAATGAGAGGTTAATGACGCAAGGTTTATCTCCCTTCTTGGGCATTCAACATTTTATTATTACGATATCCCAATCCTTTTGGAAATTATTGTTCATTTCTTAACTTTTTAGCCTATTTTCTTTTCATAGGAAGCACGTCGCAACAATAATTTTCTACTCACCTAGGAGGCATAAACATGTTGATGTATCCATGGTTATATTCACAAGGGGAAATCAATTGTACTAATTCTTTAATCATTTAAAATAAAATGCAGGGTCCTCCTACTTACACACACAATACACATGCAATTCATTTTAGTCGAATTATTATACGAGTACAATGACTTCCAATAGAAAAATATCAACACCATTGACCAGGTATAAACAATTACACACAATCACATGGATCAATCATTTATCCTCATTTAATTACATAGGGTGAAGATATACTTATCTGATTTTCAGGTTGCAGCCACTCAACTAACTGTGGGTTTTCACCTTTCCACCTAATCGTAGGCTTAGATTCATTCACTCTTAGCACTCTATCCACCCCCATTCCAGGCCATGATACCACTAGGGAATATCTCTTAGGTTCTCAATAATATTTTAAGGTCACTTTCCTTCACTCTACTCTTGGCAGATATTTTCCTTACACCCACCTAGCTTATGCCTCTTCGATGTTTATCAGATTCCTTCCCAACATCAATATCTTGGCCCTATTATCTTAGGTTAGGTATTATTGGTTCTTAGACCCAATATTTAGAGCTCAAGTTCCATCTATTACTATGTTTTTACATACTCCATCCTTTTATTGAATCAAAAATCCCTTCCATTTTCTCCCTCTCCACTAGATCTCTAACCTCCTCCTCTTTTTGTCTGTCCTCCTATGCTTTTATTGCATGCGTGAATTGGGAAAGTTCTCAACTGGTTCTTATATTTATTCTATCAGAAGTCTACTCGGGGTTCAATCATTGGGACCCGTGGTGATCTTTCCTGATGTCCTCTAGTTGACAGTTGCATGTTGTTTATGAAATCCCTCCATATTTCCATTCATTAGGGTGGTTGGGTTGTTCAAATACAAACCCTCTTCATTAACTTATTTTCCTTGAAATCAGGGCTAAGGGAAATAATCTGAATACTTCCAAATGAAATATTTCAGCAAGGAGGCTCAGGGCCCTTTAGCTTAAGAGAATCCCCTTTCATTCCTATAGTGATACCATGGAAAATAATTTTAAGAGTTCACCCCCAAAATCAGATGTTGACATCTACATTTAAACAATAGCATAGTTACAATATTTTCAGTCCATTGCATGGAAATCACTAATTATGATTAATTACAAGCTAGGGAAAACATGGGTGTTACAATCTCCTCACCCTTAAAGGAACATTGTCCCCGGTGTTCTTTTTAGCAACATATTCCATGCCTTGTTCTTTAAGGTATATTAAAAATGTTATTCCTTTTCTTGCTCTGGTCTTTTTCGAGGCCCTTGGAATTCAACACATTCCTACAATAGTTTCAAACATCAATCATATTAACCTCAATTTTTATGTAAAAACATTTTACTATTGTCCATAATTAAAGAGGAATTTTAGAATGAGCATAATACTTATCTGAGGAATTTATGGTTTTGAATCCATATAACTTATGTCCTTGACATACCCATTGTGTGCATGATCCTAGTCAACAAATGAAAAAATTTGAAAGACTCCACCGAATTCCTTCACATGACCTATCGAAATCTCCTCTTCATTGTGCTCACTCACCTTTTGGACTCAGGTTCGGGCATACCCTTCTCTTATATAGAGTCCCTCAGGCGATCCATCTTGCCTACCCAATATTTCTCACACGAGAAGACTTTCATAGACTTTGTTCAGTCTTAGAGATGAAGTGTCCTAGAAGATTTCTCTATCGAATCATCCCTCTGGCTTACTTTGTCAAAATAATCCCTTCATTCTGTGTCACCACAACACAACATTCTTTATGTAAATCATGGCTTATCACAAAGCTCAACAATATCCCTCTTTCATTCTTTCTTATTTACAGCCACCATTTGTCCTCCCTAGACATATCTCTTCATCTCACCTCTCTTAACATGCATATAGAAATTTGTGAGATATTTTCATTAAATTTTCATTCATAAATTCTTCCCAAATATGTTACCCACATATTTTCAAATTCACAATTTCATTCCATTTTCATATCTATTCCATATTGGAACCAGAGTTCACAAGCATGATATTTCCTTCTCATAATAGTTTGTCTCTTTCATAACCAACATGTTATTGGTCTGCCTTATGGACTTATTTTGCTACCATATACAACACCCTTCTTCCTACAATTCATTCTTTACACAAATAAAAAAAATATTAATTTCTCATGAACATTATATTTTCCTTGCACACTTACTTTGGCTTCCAAACAAGTTTAAAAGTGTGCATACTAACAATTAAATAACTGAATCATTTCCAATCAGTCCCATACAAGCCTGAGATTTCTTTGTCATGACAGTTTGACTCTTTTATAATCAATAGAAATCGTTCTTCCCTATGGACTTACAACACTGCCATATCCAATACCTTTCGTCATACAATTCATTATTTACATAGCCAAACCATTGTTAGTTCTCATGCACATAATACTTTCATTTCACACTTGCAGTGGCTCACAAAAATTTCAAAACTGTGCATACTAACATTTAAATCACTTTTACCTATTCAAATATATAAAGAAAAAGAAAATATTCTTCCTTACCCATGCATCATTTCAACATCCAAGATTTTCCAAATGCGGTCCAACCTTAAATGGGTTTAATCAATGTGCCAATGTTCATGGTCACATTCACAAACAATGCATTCTCAGATTACCACATTCCATATTAGGGACTTTTCCCTGGAGTATTGGAATTCTTCCAACCGATAACAACATGGCTTCTTTATCGACATTTATCATTACAGTAGGAGTTTCCTCCCTATCGCAAACTGATCATTACCTCAATTCATCTTATCATGATATGAAATTAAAACTTCATATAAATGCATTCAATCAATTCTCTCTTCACTAGTAACCAAGGTGGCAACATCTATGGCCACCAACTTACTCTCTTACCATTATACATCTCTAATAGAGTATTTTAAGGTCCTTCTTTCATAATGGGAAGTTTGTTTCCTACCCTCTCATGCAAATATGTATTTCCTCAATGCATTAAGTCAATGTGTTTCTCATGAGCACTATTGTTCCGAATCATTTGAGATTGGTCAATTCATTCATGACACCTTAATTCATGAATTTTCTTGCAAGGATATCAATCATCCTTGACTATCATAGGTTCCTCCCTTTTTCCTTAAGGTATCTCTCTCCTATACCATACTCTCCTTGGGTATTATTGGAATACAACAACCACTCTAAAACACATGCATAACATTAAAATAATAAATATTCTAGAAGGGATTCTTATGCAACCCCTTCACGCCTTATGCTAAATAGGAATGGACACTTTTATACATGTTATGTTTGTCATCACCTTATCTGATATTACCTCATTAGTGGTGCTTCATGGGAACTCTCAAAGGCCTTTCATCAATCTTTCAACAACAACCTTCTTGCAATAGTCCTCTACCTGAGGTTGTCCATCATTGGAAGTTGTCTTCCCCAACAAATCCAAATATTTTTCTACACATGAAATACATCATCACATTCATAATTACATTAGTTGTCATGTTAAATAAAAAATCATGTACCATATAATTTAAATTAGAAAACACTCTCAGATATGTCCTAACATATCTGTATGCACTTGTCACATTATCCCCAACATTTTTGTGAGTTCAATCAAAAAAAAACTTTCATCTATTTCAATTTTCTACAACCAAAAACATTCTCATGTCTTAACATTTTTACATACCAGCCTTATAATTTTCTCTTATCCCACAGAAACACATTGGAAAAAAAGAAAGGAGTTAAGGGATTCTTCCCTTTTTCCAACTCCTTCTACACAACTTGGAACTTTCGTCCCAACTAAGATATTTCTAAGGCCTCACTACCTTTACTTAACATGGATCAATCACACCTATTCATTTCAACATACTTATTAGCTTACTTTCTTTAGACTAGTTGTTCTTTTAAAGCATACAACTCTGTCTCATTACTCAGAGTTTTTGAGTGAGAAAAGTATTAATCCTTTTCCCCTTCTTATTTGATGTTGCAAGCTATCACTTTTATGATTTTCCTTCTCTATTCCTTCAGTAGTTTCAACCAAGTTTCATCTTGACCTTCTCTGGTAATTTAGCATGCTACAACAACAAGCTTTTAGTTCACAATGAATTATGAAACTGTGCATTTTGCACATTACTTTTAGAAATCAGAATGGTCATCATTCATTTACATACCCTCTATGCATGCATTATATCTTAGAATGTTAACCAAGATTCTTATATAGACAAGCCTTTGAACCCACTTCCCATATTTCAACAGTTATTAAGGTTATAGCTTTGTTATCATGAAAAATTTCTTTACACAGTTCCCTCACATGGAACTTCTTCAACATGAAACTTTCCTTTTTACATATTCATTACTATCTAATATGACCTCAACCTCAAGTCACCCTCAACTTCATTATTCCACAGATTTACTCAATGTTCCATAAGAAATGTAAGCATGCATCCTTATTATTCCTTTCATATTTATAGTCAAATATGCATCCTTATGTTAACAACTTTCTTCCAAGATATGCTTTCATGCATTTACTCACATTCCTTATCATATTGTGTGCATCCACCACCAACACACTCTACAATCTCATATTCATGTTTGTTTAAAATTGTTTAGCTCATGATATTTTTATGAGATTCTCAAAATCATTCTCACATTTCCTTCTATCTAAATCAACAAAGAAGTCTTGCTCCTTTTCCTTTCACCATTTCATATTATCTCTTTCTCTGAGGAATGACATACCTCCTCTAGTTATTATTTAAACTGATCATTTTAGACCCTTTACATAGGGTCAACCATGTGTCCATGACATTATCCAATCCATTAAAGTAGGTATCTTTCCTCACATTTTACTTAGTCAAGAGATATTCGCATGCCTTTTTAGCATTTATTCATGCATGTGCATCCCTTGAACATTTCAAATTATTTGTTCACATTTATTTGGTATTAATATCAACCTTCACATTAGGACACCTTATAATACATTCAATGCAAGCACTCAACCATATACAAACAAATATAAATATTCATCACACAAGTTCACTACTTGCATCTTTTTCCATGTCATTCACACACATGGACATCTCAAACTTCCAAATAATTCTCCGAGACATCTTACATTCATTCTTATAAAAAGTCTCATAGTAGTAATGAACACTATGTTTCCCTCTCTACTGAGATCTTACAATAATTCACATGGAAACGACCAACAAGAATTCACTCTTTCCATTCTTATAGAAAAACATTCAAATTTAGAAATACAAAATAGGTAATCTTAGCATTACCCAAGGCAACAAGTTAGCAATTCCAACTTTACTTGTGCCTTGATCAATCCTTGGTCAACATATCATTATTAAGGGATTTTTTTCTTAATATCCCATCTAGTTGCTAATTGAGCTTGCATAGCCATACCCTCATTGCTATCATCCACATCGGGGTGTTAATCTAATCCAATGGTCTTATGAAAATTCCAAAGAATTTATCTACCATAAATTGGATCAACTACTTCATTAATCTATTACAACTTTAACCTCATATGGTTACATGAAAACATCATCATCATCGACCTTTTACTTAGGATGCTATTATGAGATCATCACTAGCCATGTGATCTAACACCATGTTTCACATATAATTATAGACTATAACAAGTCTATATGCATGTTATATGCAAGCTCAATATTTACCATATGCATTCCAACATATCCTCGTGCACAAACATTTTACCCATGCCTACAATGTAGACGTATTCCAGTTATTTACCTTTGCATTCACTTTCATAGGAAATATTTTAGGTCAATCAGTATATACACACTCTTTAGTATGACCACGAGCTCTTAAACTAGATAATAAAATCAAACCATTTCACCTTTTTTATGACGACCATCAACAATCCAAAGAAATCCTTTTAATTTTCTTAGATGGGTTGTTTCAACAAGTTTCATTCATTACAGGTCAAATAAACTGACCTTACACATTTTCCCATTAGCCCTCTGATCATCAAGAATTATACATACATACATATAATATATATATATATATATATATATATATATATAGGGTTTAATATTTTATTAAAGAAGTAATTATTAATGCTACAAATTCTATCAATCCATACCAAATTATTTTAAGCACAAGGAATTTTCCAAAAGGGTATTAAACCTTATATAATCAACCATCTTAATCATAAGAGACTCTTCATTCCCTATCAAATAGACAATAATACACTTAACATAATAACTCAACTCGTGTCCCCTGTATGTGCTCCTGCAACTTAATAACATAGTTTCTACCACCTCTTCCATTCACATTAAGGTCTTACCATTAATTCCTATTAGCATATTCCTACTCTTATAAGAGTAATTATCAATTGGACAAAGGGAAAATATATTTCCTCTATTGAAATTCAGTAAGAATTTCAACGACAAAGTTTCAATCTACAATCCTTCTCCTCGGGGAGTTAATGCAGATAAAAAACAATTCTTTAAAGATAGAAACACCTTTCAAAGGGCTCATATCTACCTTATTATACCAATCCTTTGACATATCTCTGGCCCATCCAGGATGATTGTTGTATCCTACTCTGATACTACTTCATAACACACCCAACCCCTAAGTTCCTATTTAAGAGATGGGGTATTAAATTTTTGTTTTTTTCTCAATCATCTGAATACCTCTTCTCGAGGGAACCATTTTCTTTTGTTCGTCAAAATATTTCCAACAACTTTTATCATACTCAAAAGTGATCTATGGATCCAAAATTATGTATTTACAAAGTTATCGAGTCTCATTGGCTAATGTCACCTCATTTCCACATAGAATCCACATGGATGCCTCTCTCAATTGTCAGTCATTGTGGCACATCTATGGCTCCGATGTGTCAATGACAACACAGTTTTTTGAACCCTAGTTCCAATCCCACCAAACCGCTAGTCATTATCATTGGGATTTTATTTCCATGGGTCACAAAGAACCAACCATAAGTTCCGACAATGATCTGTTAGTTGGGCTTACTCTAGATTCGAAGGCCCATGTAGCTCTCATCCAATGAATCTATTTGAGTAAACAATTCCAGTGTTGGTTGTGGAGCCTAATTATCTTGCTGATTCAAACTTTTGTTTCAGTTGTGATTTTATCCCCTTTATTGACAGGGGGGTGTGGGGGGGCTTACTCTAGTATTCCATATACAAAATAGTATGCAGAACATAAATATTTCAGTTAGAAATGGAAGAACAACAATGATATAACCAGAACAATACTAGAATAATACCATAATAATACGAGAATAACACCAGAAACATCATCTTGATTGATGATAGCAATATTCACTTGGCTCTTCAAGGGGGAAACCTATAGCACAAAAGAGATCTATCACAATAATATCCAAGACAAAACTTCCCATACCCTCTACTCCTATATACACTAAATTTGTATATCCAAAAGAACATTCTAGAGGAAGATCCTTCTAGAAGCGAAAGATTCTATTAGGTATTCTTACATTTGACTTATTCTTACTTATTTCTAGGACTTAGGGAGGTTAGGTCCCTAACATATCCTCGCCCTTAAAACAACCTTTTCCTCAAGGCTTGAGACGATTAAATTGTTGCAGAGTGGTAGTTGGTTCCCAAGTGGCATCTATTGGAGTGGTATCATTCCACTAGACTAATACTTCCTTGATGGTGTGCAAATTCATATGATTCTCACGCTAGTCCAAAACTTCTTGTGGCTACAACCAGATGGAGCCTTCTTCATCAAACTCAGGAAGGACAGTTTGAGTTTGGCACTTAGTTACAATCAACTTATTTAATAAGGAGACATGACAAACATGATGGAGAGTTGAATGATTGGGAAAAGCTAACAGATAGGCCACCTATCCCACATGATTGAGAATGCTATAAGGACCATTAAATTTGGGTACCAGTTTCTGACAACAGTCAGCCTTGAGGGAAGTTTTGTTATATGGTTGCAGTCCAATAAACACTTGGTCTCCTTCAACAAAATTGACATTTAGAGAAACATTGATCTTCCTGTTTCTTCATGTGATTCTAGGCCATGACCAAATTATCTTTGAGGGTATTGAGAATATCCTATCAAACTGTAAGTGTTTGATCAACCACCTAGACCTTCAAAACACTTGGAAGGTATGAGATAACTGAAGGTGGATTTTGTCCATATACTGCTTCAAAAGGCATCATGCAGGTAGTTGTATGGTAAGAAGTGTAGTGCCAACATTCAGCTAGTGGTAACCATTGAGCACACTGATTTTTCCTTTCTGATGAAAAACACCTAAAATATGTTTCCAAACAATTATTGAAAACTTCATTTTGACCATCAGTCTACGAATGATAAGTTGTGCTGAGATGGAATTAGGTGTTGTGTAGCATGAATAGTTCTTGCCAAAAATTTCTTGTGAAAGTGAGTTCTCAATCAGAAACTATAGAATGAGGCATTCCATGAAGCTTGAAGACCCGATCCATGAAAAGTTGAGCCATAGTGGAGGTGATAAATAGGTGTTGAAGAGAACAAAAATAAGCATACTTGGAAAGACGATCAACGACCACCATGATGAATGATTTATTTCCCGATTTAGGTAATACAACAATAAAATCCTTAGAGATATCGCTCCAAATAGCAGGTGGAATAAGAAGCGGTTGTAGTGTTCCAGGAGATTTGACTCTTTCTCCCTTGTTGTGTTGACAAACATCACATTCTACCACAAAATTGTGAACTTCATGTATCATACCATCCCATAAAAAATAAAGTTTGACCCGGTCATAGGTTTTTCTAAACCCAGAGTGCCTAGATGTGTCTATAGCATGAAGCCCAGGAAGTACTATGGATTTAAGTTGTGACTTTTTACTTAAATACAAACAACCTTTGTATTGAATCTCATCATTGTGCCAAGAGTACCTTGGAGAAATAGGAGAATTTCCATGTAATTGTTGGATCAAATGCAAAATTTTGGGATCTTGTAGCCATTCCTAGTGAACAACTTGGATCCAATATGGTACAATGAAGGAGATGGGAAAAAGGGACCCTTCATCTTCATATATTATTGAAAGTGAATCAACAACCACATTGTCTTGTCCTTTCTTGTAAATGATCTCATAATCATATCCAAATATTTTAGTCACCCATTTTTGTTTCTCCGGGGAGGAAGGGAGATGTTTTATAAAATAATTGAGGCCTTGATGATCTGTCTTAATTTGTAAGTGTTTCACCAATAGATAAGGGTAAAAAAGAAACACTACATGTAGAATACCCACCATTTAATTTTCATAGATTGATTGGCCCAAATGTCACTATGATAGTTGTTTGTTGGTAAATTCCAAAGGATGACCATATTTCATAAGGACTGCTCCAATTCCTCTCTCGGAAGCATCACATTCCAGGACGAAGGTCTTTGTGAATTCTGTAAGGGACAAGACTGGAGTGGTGCACATGGACACCTTCAAGGTTTGAAAGGCTCGATCGACTACTGGAGTCCAAGTGAAAGAATTATTTTTAAGGAGAGCAGTGAGAGGTGCCACAATCTTTCCATAGTTCTTAACAAACTTGTGACAATTTCATGTTAAACCCAGAAATCCATGTAAGATTTTGAGATTCTTTGGGTGAGGCCAATCCTTCATAGCTTCAATCTTCTTAGGATCCACCCTAACACCTACATTGCCAACAATATGACCCAAGTACTCGAATTCCAAGGAACCAAAAGAACATTTAGATTGTTTGAGGGAAAGTTAGTGTTGAGAGAGTAGATGTAGAACTCGATCCACATGAGCAAGATGGGTTGTCCAGGTTTTTCTATAGATGACGATACCATCAAAGAAAACTAAGACAAAATGAAAGAGAAAAGGACGAAAGACATGATTCATGAGGCTTTGGAAAGTGGAGGGATAATTACACAAGCCAAAGGGCATGACCAAAAACTCATAGTGGCCCTCATTATTTGAAAATAAAATCTTAGGAATGTCTTCCTTGTTCATACATATCTGGTGGTATCCTAAATGAAGATCAAGTTTAGTAAAGTACCGGGCACCACTCAATTCATCCAAGAGGTCATCAATGACAGGAATGGGAAATGTTTCTTTGATGGTGAGTTTGTTGAGAGTGGGTAAGTTAGGGCACATACGCCAAGAGAATTATTTCTTAAAGACCATGACCACAAGAGAAGAGTAGGGGCTTGTACTAGGATGGATAACACCTGCGGTGAGAAATTCTTGAACAATTTTCCCAATTTCATTTTTCTAGGAAAATGGATGATGTTAGGGACAAACAATAGGAGGAAGGTTGTCGGAGAAAAGGGGAATGGAATGATCATGAACACCACAAAAAGGAGGAAGTCCTTGGGGGGTGCAAAAAAAAACTTGATGTTTGGAGATGATGGATTCAAGGTCCTATGGAACAGAGGGTGTATCATTGGTATGGATGGAATGGAGTTGTGAAATAATGATAGAATGACCTTTTTTGAGGATATTTTCCATGCCATGGGAACTGATGATCTCTGGGGAATCGAAAATGATGCCTTGGAACATATATTTGTGGCCCTCCTGGTTGAATTGCATGGTTAATTCCTTAAAATCCATGAGAATGGGACCCAGAGTCCTTAGCCATTCTACACCTAGCACAATGTCACAACTGTGCATGTTTATAGAAAAAATATGATATTTCATGTGGAACTGACCAATTTAGAGGCACACATTTTCACAATGCCCCCCACATTTCATGGACCCACCATTGGCAATTATGATTTGAAAATTATTGACTGCACAAATATAGAAATCAGTTTCTTGGGAAATGTGGCGATGAATAAATTTATGGGTTCTTCCATTGTCAACAAGGATGATGACCTTCTAATGCTTAATGTAACCAATTATCTTGATGGTTTGGGGAGCAAAGAACCTAGTTAGACCATTCAGGAAAATGATCAGTTCAAATTTAAGAGGGTCGGAGGGTGGGGTCATGTCAGTGGGTTCATGCGACTCGACCACATGGGGGGACTTGACATCGTCTTATGAAACATCCTTGGAGATGGCCATAAAAACCTTTTGTTCCTTACACTTATTCCCTAGAAAATATTTTTCATCACAATTATAACAAAGGACTTCGAGTTGGAGTTTATCCATTTATTCCCTAGTCAATTTCTGGAACTTTGTTGAGTGGAAGGAGGAATGGGAGTGACTGGTTTAGGGAGAGAAATAAAGGATGGTTTTGGGTTTGAGAAGACACAACCTATTGTGATTCCTTATCTATTTTAGTATCTTCCACCCAACTCTGAGGTCGATCCATGAGGAAATGGGTACGAATCTCATCCTTGATGCCACTGATAAAACATTCTTGGAAAACAAACACCAGACATGCCATTTGTATGGAAATACAATCACTCAAATGAGAATATAAAGTCTTCCATTGTGCTAGATTGTTTCAACTTTGTCAAGTGACCTAAATGGTTGAGTTAGTGTCGTAGAGTTCATAAAGCTCTGCCATGAATTTTGTCCAAGCCACATAACCTTGGCGGGCATTTTTTCTTCATTGAGACCATTGCCAACGTTCTTGATATAGATGGAGAACACCATACCAGAGTTTGGACAACTCATTTGTAATTCCATACAAAGAGAAATAATGTTCCAGTTGAGTTACACAGCTAGTGCGATCTTATCCATCAAATTTGTTAATATCCACATGTGAAAGGTGTAGGTCATGCTCAATGTGATGGGGATGAAAAGTCTAGGAATTACAGAAAGTTTCACCTTCGAAGTGAAAAGGTGGGTCAGAGGAGGGAAGATCTGTAAGGATATTCATCTTGGCAGAGATCATGGTAGTGAAGGATGCAAGTTGGGTAGAGAGGTCATTTTTTATGGTTTACATTTTGGCGTTTATGGAGGAATGCATGTTTTTATTGATGGTGGAAAAATTGGCACTGAGTTTCCACACTTCCTATTGAGTCTCTGTGAAATTAGAGGACACAGAATTGAAGCGATCTTCCAAGTCTTTGCTATGGGTGTGGGCCATGATGAAGAGGGAAAATGAAAAGGGATAGGTTGGACCAAACAAAAAATGGGTTATGGGTGAAGTGTATCATGACGATCAGGGAGTAGAGGGGAATCCAAAGGGATAAGGCCCAAATAAGGATGTTGGAAGGGGGTCGGGTCCATGGGAAGAAAACATTTACTGAAAAATGATAGGTATGACTGCGATAAGGGAAAGGAGAGGAGTCCAACTAGATAGGGCCCAAAAAATGGTGCCAACAGGATCTAGACTTTTTTTTTTCACTCTTGTGAATTTATACTCCAATCTAAAGAATATTGCAGTGTTGAAATGCCCAAATTCTTAACAAGAAGAAATGTGTAGTAATTTTGCAACCTGAATGCATGAGGCACAGTTGCGTGGTGATATATCTTGTCTATTTTTATTTTTTTTTCCATCCCAAGGTTTAGGGTATGCAGGGTGTCTACAAAAAATGGTTTTACCTGTCTATAGATCTCTCATACACATATGGGTTCCAAAAATATTAATTGTATCAATATCTCAAGGCACCAACTAAGGAGGCCAGACCATGCACTTAGTCATACTAGCCAATTACCCATGTACTAGAGAGTATATTTCTGAGTGTTGTTCTCATTGTAACTATAGAAATTAGGTGACCAATCGGTTTATCCATGGAGGTCTTCAGAAGATCTAGGTCGATCCATACATAGGTGTTTTTTGATGCACTACCACGTGAATGGGTACCAACAAGGGTTACAAGGGTGACCAACAGCTGTGCGCTTAAGTACCACTTGTATTTATTGCGTGTATGACTCCCTGACTGCGGGTTTATGCCCGTGACAGTAGGCATATGTAAATTTAAGACGCTGGAATACGTCTCTACCCTGAAAAAAATTAACCCACAATTGTTTTCCAAGGAAAGTGCTCTAATACCACTTGTAGTATTCCAGATATTAAATAGTATGCAGAAAAAAAATATTTCATCTAGAAATGCTAGAACAACAATGATATAACCAAAAAAATACCATAATAACACTAGAAAGAACACCTTGATTAATGATAGCAATGTTCACTTGCCTCTTCGAGAGGGAAACCTCTTGCAGGGAAAATCTCTATTACAATAATATCCAAGACAAAACTTTCCATACCCTCCAATCCTATTTATACTAAATATGTCTATCCAAAAGAAAAATCTAGAGGAATATCCTTCTAGAAGCGGAATATTCTATTAGGTATTTTTACATTTTACTTATTCTTCCTTTTTTCTAAGCCTTATTAATAATGGCCTTTATTACATGGAAATATATTATTCTACCTACATGAGGGTTTAGGGAGGTTAGGTACCTAACACTTTCCGCCCCCACTATTGTTGTGAGGGGGGTCCATTGGGGGGAAACGACAATTAATGGATCCCCCCTTGGTGGTTGATTCACAGGTAGCACCCCCGAAGTGAAATTTTGGGACAAATAGTCTTGCAAAATATTGTAATTTAATAGTCAATCTGGACTGTTCATTAGAAGGTTACAAATCTGACGGTTGAATTTATGTTAGTTATTTTTTCCCTAGAATGAAACCCTCTTTTATGATGGAATTGTATTGCGGATGTGTCTGATAGTGAATATTGTATTCCGAGGGAGGCTACTATGAGAGAAATAAGAGGAAGTTTGTTATATCCCTAAAATTCCCTACTCATGCATACATGACATTGGCATTCCTACTTACATAATTTTCCAAATCACTACTAAGGAACACTATTTAAAAAATCATTTTATGGAGCATGTAGGGACCTTGCTGCACTATTACCCACATACATAGCTTGTTGCATGCTATAAATCCCGTGTACATTTTCTAGTTGCACACTAAACAACCCGCGTGTACCTCCAAAAGTTGCAAGGAAATTGGTGGAATTTACGAGCTATTAAAGGTTTCCCAACCACTTGACCTGCTATAGCCTGTCCCCCAACCAAACAACTATCATTTTGTCATATAAAAGGAGGTCTTGGGGTCTCATTCTACAATCAAGCATTATAACCATGAAACTCTACTCAAATTCCCTTTCCTTCCTTGCCCAAGTATTTGCATCCTTTTGTGATTTATTGCCTCAGCATTCCCTCTCTAGCCCATTTTCTCCTGTACAATCCATTCCCCTTCCTTGAGGTGATAAGTATATTGTGAGAGAAGAAATTTGGAAGGTGCACGTGGAGCATTTTTAAGAGGAGCCTGGACCAAGTTCGTGGATCATCGACCTGCAATGGTTGTAATTTCCAATCTTTGAGTATTGGATAAAAGAATCTCTTTTCCATGTCCCAAATGATGGTTTTTATGTATTTTCTTTGATTTATACATAACAATTTATATCTAACCCTAATTGATGAATAGAAATAGAATGTTTGTAGCCTTTTTTTCCTGTTTGTGTATGCATGTTAGTTTTGGGAGGAGACTTACAGCCTTGGGAGGTACAAACCTTGAGGAGGTTAGTACCGAACATTAGATTAAATATACAATTTTTGACTTACTCTTTCATTTATTTTTGTTCATCTATTTTGGATTGTTTGGGGTAGTGTAGAAATTAGATTGACTTTTAGGGAGTCATTTCTCTTTCTATACTTAGAACCGTGGTATAGTTATAGGGGGATTTTCCTGCTAGCAAAGTTACAACAGGTGTGTTGTAGGTTTTATCCCTTCATTTTGCTAGATAATAAAAAGGAAGGACCTAGTGATTTCTCTGATGGACGTAACCCACACTAGGTGAACCATGTATATATGTGTCTCTATTGTATTGTGTATATTTTGTGTTTCATTTCTGCATTTGTTTATTTTATTTCTCCATCATTCTATTTTTTCTAACAACTTGTATCAGAGCCAATGGTAACTCGCATGAAAGGAGGGCTCCTGGTTTGAGTGGGAGTAATGGAAAAACATGGAAAGTTTAAGGTCGAGAAATTTATTGGCCAAAAATATGAGATATGGAAGATGAAAATGGAATATTATTTATATCAGAAGGACCTTTATCTATAGTTGGAGGAATAGAAAAGAAGCTGACGACCATGAAGGATGAATAATGGGAGTTTATTGATAGAAAGGCACATAGAAAAATACAGTTGTGCCTATAAACATCGGTGGTTTTCAGTATTTCAAAAGAAAAGAAAACGAAGAATCTGATGAAGGAACTATATAGACTATATGAAAAACCCTCGGCCTCGAACAAGGTATTTCTAATGAATTCATTATTTAATGTGAAGATGTCAGAAGGTGGGTCCATTGCATATCATTTAAATGAATTTAATATGGTTACCAATCAACTAAGTTCTATAGAATTGAACTTTTATGATTATTTTAGGGATCTTCTAACATTGTGGTCATTGTTAGAAATATGGAATGTCTTGGTCATGTCTTTAAGTAATTTTTTCTCTAGTTCAAACACTCTGAAATTTGATGATGTTATTGGTGTTATACTTAGCGAGGAAATGTGACAGAAAAGCATGGTTGAGACATCAGGTAATGTGTTGACTGTGGATATTAGAGGAATACCAAAGGAAAGAGGAAATAGTCCATTGAACCATGGGAATTCTAGGAAGGGTATATCTAAATCCAAACTAGGAAATATAGAGTGTTGGAATTGTAGGAAGAAAGGACATATGAATAAACATTGTAGAGCTCCAAATAAACAAAGAGATGAACAAAAGGAGAAAAGTCAAGAAGCAAATGTAGCAGGTGATTTGTTACAAGATGATTTGATTCTTTATTTAGATAAAATTATTGATCCTTGGGTAGTATATTCAGGGGCTTCATTTCATGCCACATCCCATAGCAAACATTTTCAATATTATGTTCAAGATCATTTTGGATAGGTTCATTTGGGTGATGATGCATCATGTAAAATTGCTAGAATGGGTAAGGTACAAATAAATAAAAATAATGGAAATCAATGGATAATGAAAGAGGTAAGACATGTTCCATATATGAGAAAAAATATAATTTCAATAGGGCAGTTGACAAGTGAAAGATGTATATCTACATTTATAGATAAGGCATGGAATGTCACTAAAGGATCATTGGTGATATAAAAGGAGAGAAGGTAGGTACTTTGTATTTGTGTACTGGTAATGTTGACTCTTCTATATCATTAGCTTATAAAAGAGTGAATATAGCATTGTGGAAACATAGGCTTGGACACATGAGTGAGAAGGGGATGTAGATACTTCACAAAAGGAATTTGTTGTTGGATCTTAAAAAAATTAATTTGGATTTTTGTGAGCACTGTGTTTATGTAAAACATAAGAGAGTCATATTTCTCAGAGTCAGAAAGGAAAAGAAAAGTGAAAAGTTAAATATTTTTCATACAAATGTATGGGGACCGACTCAGGTATCATCTATTGGTGGATTTCATTATTATGTTACTTTTATTGATGATGGAACTAGAGAAATTTGGCTTTACTACATTAGAAAAATTAGATGGTTTTTATAGTTTTAAGAAATGGAAAACTTTGGTTAAGAATGAGACATGAAAAAGGTTGAAGTGTCTCAAATCAGATAATGGAGGTTAATATTGTACCAAGGATTTTGATGATTAGTTTTCATACCATGGGACTTGTAGAGAGAAGATAGTTCTAGGAACACCACAAGGAAATGGTGTGTCAGAAAGGATGAATAGGAGAATCATGGAGCCTGCAAGGAGTATGAGATTGCATGCAGGGTTTCCCTTACAATTTTGGGAAGATGTTGTAGATATTGTTGTTTACTTGATAAATATAGGACCTTCAATTTCTTTAGATGGTGGATTCCATAGGAGGAATGGACGGGTAAAAAGGTAAACTATTCATTTTTGAAGACTTTTGGTTGTGAAGCATTTGTCAATATTGATAAAGAAAATAGAACAAATATTTAAAAAACAATCCAAGAAGTGTACCTTTATTGGATATGGTGTTCATTATTTTGGTTATCACTTATAGAATTATGAAAATCAAAAAATCATTAGGAGTAGAGATGTCATTTTCAATGAGAAGTTCATGTATAAAGATCAGTTGTAGGGAAGGAAATGGGAAGAAGAAAAAATAGAATGGAGCCTTCTTCATTGAACTCGGGAAGGATGGTTTGACTTTGGCACTTGGTTCCAATAACCTTGTTTAATAAGGAGACATGAAAAACATGATGGATCTTAGAATGACTAGGAAAAGCTAATAGATAGGCCACCTATCCCACATGCTTGAGAACGGTATAAGGACAATAACAATTGGGCTCCAGTTTCTGACAATGGTCAGCCTTGAGAGAAGTTTTCTTATAACGTTGCAGTCGAAGAAACACCTAGTCTCCTTCAAAAGATTGACGTTTAGAGTGAACTTGATCTTCCTTTTTCTTCATGCGATTCTAGGCAATGCTCAAGTTGTATTTGAGGGTATTGATAATAGCCTCTCAAAATGTAAGTGTTTGGTTAACCGTCTGGACCTTCGATACATATGGAAGGTATGAGAGAATTTAAGGTGGATTTTGTCCATTTAATTCTTCAAAATGAGTCATGTAGCTAGTTGTATGGTAAGAAGTGGTCTACCAACATTCAACTAGTGGTAACCATTGAGCGCATTGATTTTTCCTTTCTAATGAAAAAAACCTAAAATATGTTTCCAAACACTTGTTGAAAACTTTAGTTTGACCATCATACTGTAGATGATAAGTTGCAATGAGATGCAATTAGGTTCCTTGTATCCTGAACAATTGTTTCCCAAAAATGTTGGTGAAAGTGGGGTCTCAATCATAAACTATATAATGAGGCATTCCATGAAACTTGAAGACCTGATCCGTGAAACGTTGAGCCATAGTGGAGGTGGTAAATGGGTGTTGAAGATCATAGAAATGATCATACTTGGAAATATGATCAACAACCACCATGATGATTGATTTATTTCATGATTTAGGTAATCCCAAAATAAAATCCTTACAGATATCCCTCCAAATAATAGGTGGAATATGAAGCGGTTGTAGTGTGCCAAGATCTTTGACTGTTTCTCCCTTGTTTCATTGAAAAACATTACATTCTACCACAAAATTGTAAACTTCTTCTTTCATACCATCCCAGAAAAAAAAAACATTTGACTCGGTCATAGGTTTTGGTAAACCCAGAGTGCCTAGCTGTGGGTGTAGCATGAATCTCAGAAAGTACTATAGATTTAGTTGTGACTTTTTACTTAAATAAAAATAGCCTTTGTATTGACTCTCATCATTGTGCCAAGAGTACCCTAGGGAAACTGGAGAATTGGCCTATAATTATTGGATCATATGAAAAATTTTGGGATCTTGTAGCCATTCCTAGTAAACAACTTGGATCCAATCTGGTACAATGAATGACAGCCAAAAAAGGGACCCTTCATCTTCATATTTTTTTGAAAGTGCATCAACAACCACATTTTCTTTTTGTTTCTTGTAAATGATCTCATAATCATATCGAAAGAGCTTAGTCACCCATTTTTGTTTCTCTGGGGAGGAAGGGATATGTTCTAGAAAATACTTGAGGCTTTGATGATCTATCATAATTTGGAAGTGTTGCCCCAACAGATAAGTGTGCTAAAGATCCACTGCATGTAGAATATCCAACATTTCCTTTACATAGATTGATTGGCCCAAATGTCACTATGACATTTGTTTGCTGGTAAATGCCAAAGGATTACCATATTTCATAAGGAATGCTCCAATTACTCTCTTGGAAGCATCACATTCCAGGACAAAGGTCTTTATGAATTCTGGAAGGGATAGGAATGGAGTGGTGCACATGGACACCTTCAAGGTTTGAAAGGCTCAATAAACTACTATATTCCAAGTGAAAGAATTATTTTTAAGAAGAGCAATGAGAGGTGCCAAAATATTTCCATAATTCTTAACAAACTTTTGATAATTGCATGTTAAACCCAAAAATCCATGCAATATTTTGAGATTCTTTGGGTGAGGAAAATCCTTCATACCTTCAATGTTCTTAGGATCCACCCTAACAACTTCCTTGCCAACAATATGACCCAAGTACTCGACTTCCGAGGCACCAAAAGAAAATTTAGATGGTTTGAGGAAACGTTGGTGCTAAGAGAGTAGATGTAGAAGTCGATCTACATAAGCAAGATGGGTTGCACAGGTTTTACTATAGATGAGGATATCATCAAAGAAAACTAAGACAAAATGACAGAGAAAAGCATGAAAGACATCATTCATGAGGCTTTGAAAAGTGGAGGGATAATTAAACAAGCCAAAGGGCATGACCAAAAACTCATAGTGCCCTCATGAGTTCAAAATGCAATATTAGAAATGGCTTCCTTGTTCATACGTATATGGTGGTATCCAAAACAAAGATCAAGTTTAGTAAAGTACCGGGCACCACTCAATTCATCCAAGAGGTCATCAATGACATGAATGGGAAATTTCTCTTTGATGGTGAGTTTGTTGAGGGAGAGGAAGTTAGGAAACATGTGTCAAGATCCTTCTTTATTAAGGGCCATGAACACAAGAGAATATTAGGGGCTTGTACTAGGATGGATAACACCTACGGTGAGAAATTCTTGAATAATTTTCTCAATTTCATTTTTCTTGGAAAATGGTTGATGATAGGGACAAACATTCGGAGGATGGTTGTCAAGGATAAGGGGAATGGAATGATCATGAACACCACAATAAGGAGGAAGTACTTGGGGGGTGAAAAAAAACAACTTGATGTTTGGAGATGATGGATTGGAGGTCCTACGGCATAGAGGGTGTCTTAGTGGCATGAATGGCATGAAGTTGTGAAATAATTCCAGAATGAACTTTTTTGAGGATATTTTCCATGCAATGGGAACTGATGATATCCGAGGAAATGAAAATGATGCATTGGAATGTATATTTGTGTCCCTCCTAGTTGAGTTGCATGTTTAATTCCTTAAAATCCATGAGAATGGGACCCAAAGTTTTTATCCATTATGCACCCAACACAATGTCACAACCACCCATGTCGATAGAAAACATATGATATTTCATGTGGAACTGACCAATTTAGAGACACACATTTTCACAACGACCCCCACATTTCATGGACCCACCATTAGAAATCATGATTTGAAAATTATTGACTACATGATTAGAGCAATTAGTTTCTTTGGAAATGTGGTGATGAATAAATTTATGGGTGCTTCCATTGTCAACAACGATGATGAACTTCTGATGCTTAATGTAACCAATTAGCTTGAGGGTTTGTGGAGTAGAAAACCCAGTGAGAGCATTTAGGGAAATGACCGGTTCAAATTCGAGAGGGTTGGAGGGTGGGGTCATGTCAGTAGGTTGATGTCACTCGGATACATGGGGGGCCTCAACATCATCTTCTAAAACATCCTCGGATATGGCCATAAAAATATTTTGTTCGTTACACTTATTCCCAGGAAAATATTTTTCATCACAATTATAATAAACGCCTTTGATTTGGAGTTCAACCATTTCTTCCCTGGTCAATTTATGGATATTTAGTGAGTGGAAGGAGGAGTGGGAGTCATTGTTCTAGGGCGAGGAATAAAGGAGGGTTTTGGGGTTTGAGAAGAGACAACTTGTTGTGCTTCCTTAACTCTTTTAGTATCTTCCACCCAACTCTAAGGCCAAGCCATGAGGACATGGTTACGAATCTCATCCTTGAGGCGACTAATAAAACATTCTCATAAAAAAATATCAGACATGCCATCTATATGGAAATACAAGCACTCAAAAGTGGCTATAAAGTCTTCCACTGTGCCAAATTGTTTCAACTTTGTCAAATGTCCTAAATGGTTGGTGTCAGTTTCAAAAGGTTTATAAATATCTTCCACAAATTGTGTCCAAGCCACATACCCTTGGCAATAATTGTTTCTCCATTGCACCATTGCCAATGTTCTTGATCTAGATGGAGAAAACCATACTGGAGTTTGGACAAGTCATCTGTAATGCCATACAAATAGAAATAATGATCCATTTGAGTTACCCAGCTAGTGTGATCTGAGCCATCAAATTTGTTCACATCCACACGTGGAAGGCATAGGACATGCTCAAAGTGATGGGGATGAAAAGTATGGGAATTAGAGGAAGTTTCAACTTCGAAGTACAAAGGTGGGTCAGAGGAGGGAATATCTGCAAGGATATTCATCTTGGCACAGATCATGGTAGTGAAGGATGCAATCTGGGTAGCGAGGTCCTGTTTGATGGTTTACATTTTGGCATCTATGGAGGAATGCATGTTTTTATTGATGGTGGAAAAATTAACATGTATGGAGGAATACATGTTTTTATTGATTGTGGAAAAATTGGCACTAAGTTGCCGCATTTCCTATTGGGTCTCTGTGAAATTAGAGGACAAGGAATTGAACTGAGCTTCCAAGTCTTGGCTACGGGTGTGAGCCATGATGAAGAGGGAAAATGAAAAGGGGTGGGTGGGACCAAACAAAAAATTTGTGATGGGTGAAGTGTATCACGACGATCAGGGAGGCGAGGGGAATCCAAACCGGTAAGGACCAAATAAGGGTCCTAGAAGGGGGTTGGGTCCATGGGAAAAATAAATTTGTTGAAAAATGATAAGTATGACTGCGATAAGGGAAAAGAGATAAATCCAACTGGATAGGGCTCAAATAATGGTGCCAACAGTATCTAAATAATATTGCAGTGTTGAAATGACCAAATTCTTAATAGGGAGAAATGTGTAGTAATTTTTCAACCTGAATGCAGGAGGCATAGTTACATGGCAATAGATCTTCTTTTTTATGTTTTTGTTTCCATCCCAAGGGTTAGGGTATGCAGGGTGTCTACAAAAATTGGTTTTCCTTGTGCTATAGCTCTCTGATATACATACGGGGTCCAACAGTAGTACTTGTCCCAATATCTCAGGGAACCATCTAGGGAGGCTAGATCGTGCACTTAGTATTACTACCTGATTACCCATGTACTAGAGAGTATCTTCCTGAGTGTTGTTCTCAGTGAAAATATAGTACTTATGTGGCCAATCGGTTTATCTATGGAGGGCTTCAGAAGATATAGTTTGATCGATATACAGGTGTTGTTTGATGCCCTACCACTCAAAGTGATACCAACAAGGGTTACAAGGGTGATCAACATATGTGCTCTTAAGTAGAACTTGTATTTCTTCCGTGTATGACTCTTCGAACGTGGTTTATGCACGTAACGATAGATATCTATAGATTTAAGACTCTGGAAGACGTCTCTACCAAAAAAAAAAATTAACCCACAATGTTTTTCCAAGGAAAGTTCTCTAATACCACTTGTAGTATTCTAGATATAAAATAGTATGTAGAACAAAAATATTTCGTCTAGAAATGGTAGAACAACAATGATATAACTAGAATAATACCAGAATAACACCATAAAGAGAACCTTAATTAATGATAATAATGTTTACTTTCCTCTTCGAGGGGGCCACCTCCAGTAGAGAAAAGATCTATTACAATAATATCCAAGACAAACGTTATCATACCCTCCACTCCTATCTATACTGAATATGTTTATATGAAAGAACAATCTAGAGGAATATCCTTCTAGAAGAGGAAGCTTCTATTAGGTATTTTTACATTTGACTTATTCTTCCTTATTTATAGGCCTTATTAATATTGGCCT